>ONZH01029619.1:0-100954 GCA_900303285.1 Rhinella marina | reverse complement strand
GATGAGCGGCGCCATGAAAAAACAGACCAGCAGGCATATGGGTTTGGATCAGCGGCGCCCGGTAATTGATCAGCGGCGCACAAAATTTGTGAAAAATGGTACTGATGAAGCGGAGGCAATGATAAAAGTGGGTTGGGGCTGCTTCTAAACAGGGCAAGCATGCTCCCTTGGAGGCAGCTCTGGCCCCAGGGCCCAATGATGCTGAGGTACCAAACACTGCACCAAAACACACCGGTTCAGCCAGTATGAGTGGAGGCGAGAATATGGGAGGAGGGCGGGGGGAAATGTTTGTGCTAATATAAATATGTCTGGGGGTTTGGATGGTGGAGTGAGTGGTGGTGGAGGGAAGGAAGGGTAGGCACGTCGTCTGTCATTAGTGAGGGTGGTCTGGTAATGGAGGATATGGAAGTGGGTGGTGGAGGGTCTTTGGTAGTGGTGAGGGTGGGGGGGCCTGGTCGGTTGCCCCCCCTGCTGTGGCAGCCCTCTGCGCAGCTATGCTAATGTCACAGCGGGGGAAATAGGGGGCCCTCCTTGTCCTCTGGCTCTGGGGACGGCGTTTTGCAGCTGCGTCTTCTGGAGGCTCTAAAGAGAGGGGAGAGAACAATCAATATAGAGGGTAGGGAGGTTGATCTATCTTCTGGATAGAGAGGCATGGCCTCTCAGCCTTCCGAGAGGAAAGAAGCAGGGAGGACCCGTGGTCTCTCTCGACATCTGGGCAGGGTGGTCTCCGTACGAATGTGGTCCGTCTGAGGTGGATGGGCAGTGATACATGTCCTTCAAGATCTGATGTAGTTGAGCTCCTGCTAAAGATGGGCTTCAAGGCGACTGACATCTACGCCTTGATAAATCCCTATGGGGCCCCCGAGTTCGATGTCAGCTTTGTTCGGCCAGAGGGGCTTGAGCTCTTCTGGTCTAACTATGAGGTGGCAAAGGACGAGCCCAGCTGGCGAGACTTTGCCGTCCAGGCGGTGTCTCGTCAGAACAACGTCAAGAGGGTGACCGTTTTAACCCATAACGAGTCACTCTCTTGTATAGACATCATGACATGGCTTGGCCAATATGGGGAGGTGGTGGAGGTCCCCAAAAAGAACAGGGATGAATATGGCATCTGGTCTGGGGCCTGGACGTTTATGGCCTGGACAGATTCGGCAGCCCCACACACTTCAGTGCTAACTGCACTGTACAGAAGTGCGCGCTGTGTGGGGAGATCGGTCACCTTGCTGCATCATGTGCGGAGATTAGGTGTCACCTGTGTGGTGACTTAGGTCACCCATTCAGTCGCTGCCCCCGTTCCTTTGCCAATGCGGTCAATACCCCGGCGGGAGAAAGCCATGAGGCCAATTCTGCTGGGGGAGAGGCTTGCAGAAGTGAAGGAACAGAGGAGCCAGGGAGGAAAAGTAAACAAAAGACGCCTGCCCAACTGAGGCGTCAGGAAAAACGCCAAAGGGGAGGGAGATGGGCGAGTCTCGGGAACCTCAGGCAGCTGGGGAGACTGGGACAACCTCTGATCTCACCCTGAGGCTGTTGCTACTGCTGAGGCTCAAAGGACAGTGAACTGGATGAGGAAATCAGGAGGATCCAGGAAGAGGAAGGTGCCATCTCCTCAATATCCCCCCATGGCGAAAGTATGGACGGGAAAAGTGGGGGATGGCAAGAGAAAAAGGGTAAAAAGCATATAAGTAAAAAGGGAGATTTAAGGTCTTCTCCCACCTACCAGATGCAAAGGAAGGTCAACGACCCCCCTCTGATTAGTCTCTCAAACGGTTCAAGCCATCGGTGACACCTCCCCTTCTTTGAGGGAGGGAGCCGTGGTGAGGTTCTGGAAGCGGTGGTACACCGGGGCCTGCGGGGGACGCCGAGCCTCCTCCCGGGGGAAAATATGTCCTCAAAGGGGGGCTGGCCGGAGTCAGGGGACAGGACGGAGGTGAGATGGACACTTCTGTTTCCTTAAAACGGGTTAAGCCATCATCTGATGGAACAGATGGCATGGGCAGCGGGAAAAAGAAAGCCGTCTGATTCGATAACCCATGAGGGCGGCACCCACCCCGTTGACGCTGGCGTCCATTAATGTCGCAGCATTAAGTCGGATATGGCTAGATTTGCGGCCTTTGATTTTTTCAGCCGGGTTGAAGTGAACATTTTATTTTTGCAGGAGACCAGGCTGCCAGATTTGGCAGCCATATTTAAAGCTAAAAGTGAATGGAGGCGCGGAGCCTCCTACTGGTCTCTTGCGGCCGAGCCGTATAGCGGGGTGGCGGTCCTTTTTACCGCACTGGTAGAATGCCGACGGGTTATTGAATTAGAAATGGGGAGGTGTCTGATCTTGGATGTCCTCATGAGGGGACAAGAACTTCGTCTAATTAACATCTATGGTCCCCAGTCCAAGTGGGACGAAGTGTCTCTTCATGAGGATCAAGCCCTATCTTTTTACAAGTCGGCAGGTGGTCTTTGGAGGGGACTTCAATACTGTCACGAGGCTCCAGGACAGGGGAGGTTCCAGGGACAAGCTGACTTATGATAGCGTCGCGCTCAATAGTATAGCTAGTGAGGCTCGCCTGGTGGATGTCCACATCCGGCACACCCTAGGCCACCCGGGGTTCACCTATCATAGGGGTAGGTCTAGAATAGATAGGTTTTTTTTGAAGGAGGAAGCCGTCTCTTCAGCCGTGTCTGCTGTGGAGGTGGAGTTCTCCGACCACTGTTTAATTTTGTTTTCTCTGAATGTTACAGAGACTCCCGGATGGGAAGAGGTTACTGGAAGCTCAATTCGTCTCTCTTGGAAGAAGCGGAGATAAGACAGTCCTTTGAGGACTCGTTCAGAGCCAGGTACCATTGCTGGATCTCTGCAGCAGTAAGTCTGAGTGGTGGGAGTTGTTCAAGGAAAGGGTGGGGAGGTTCTTCCGCCAGCTCTCGAGCTCAGGAGTCTGAGCAGGGTACCGCCTGTATCAGGGCCTGAGGAGGAAACTCGAACGTCTTGTCTCGACTGGAGTAGCCGCGAGGAGATCTCCAGAGTGAAGTCTTTTGCTTATGAGATGTCAGTATGATAGACACGCATCTTTTGGTTTTTGAGAGGGATTACGGGAAATACCGCTCGCCTGACCTTACAGAAACTGCAAGATGTCAGTGAGTAGTAAGATTGTGTCAGGACTGGATTGATAGTAGGGGTCCCTGAGAAGGTCCAGATCAGGGATCTTGGAGGTCGTCAGATCCTTTTACTCACATCTCATGGCGAAGAGGGATCTTGATCGCGATAGGATTTTGGTTTCCTGGCTGAAACTGTTCCTGAACCAGGAGTAGACCCTCTCTTGACGTTTTGACTGAAGTGATCAGAAAGAGGAAGTCAGTCTGGTGATTGAGGGGCTTGCTCCCAAAAAGTCGCCAGGTCCGGATGGCTTAACATCTGAGTTTTATAAGACCTTTAAGGACCCTTAGTTCACCTCTTGACTGAGGTATTCAATGAGTGCCTCTCCTTGGGTACTCTGCCAAGTCAATGAGGAGGTCGGCCCTGATCATTCTGTCAAAGGGTAAAGTCCATTCACATTGAGAACTGGCGTCCATAGCGCTCCTCGGTGTGGACGAAAGATTCTGGCGAAGGTGCTATTTAATCGGTTGGTGAAGTTTGCGCCCAGCTCCTTTCTGGGACCCAGCATTGCTCTGTTCCAGGCCGCAGTACTTTTAGTGCTGTGCTCAGTGTCGAGAGGGCCGTGGAGCAGGTCAGGGAGGTCACTGGAAGGGTTGCTGTCCTTGGATCAGGCAAAGCTTTTGATCGCGTTGACCACGAGTAACCTCTGGTCTGTCCTTCTGAGATATGGCCTGCGGGGGGGTTTGTTGATTGGCTTAAGACCTTGTACGCAGGGGCAGAGAGTTTCCCTCTTGTGAACGGTTGATTGGCCACCCTTTTGAGGTGGGATCTGGGGTTCGCCAGGGGTTGTCCTTTGAGCCCGCTATTGTACGTTTTTGCGATTGATCCCTTCTTAGGAGGGTCGATCGTGGACCGTTGGCGGGTGTCGGATGGACCAGGCAGCTCCGGAGACCACACTAAGGGTGGGTAGCGTATGCCGATGAGTAACTATCTTTGTGTCTTCGAGAGGGGAGGCAGAGTGGGTGCTGTCAGAGGTACATTAGAACGCTACTCAGAGTCATCTGGTCCAAGATCAATCGGGATAAGTGTGAGAGTCTCTGGCTGGGAGGAGGAGATCCTGGTTTTGATCTCCCGGACACCCTTCCAGAGCCCCAGGAGTCTACAAAAGTCCTTGGCATTGAATTTGGCCAGCGGGATTACCCCACAAAATTGGGATGCAGGCTTAAGATTTGCGCTCAGAAGGTGGACCAGTGGAAGGGTTGGCTTTGACCCTCAGGAAAGGGTAACATTATCAAAAACCTACCTGATCTCGTTGCTGTTATATCTGGGCAGTGTGTGCGTCTTGCCAGAACTCTCTGGACTCGGGTCTACAGTCTGTTCTTCCAGATGTTATGGGGAAATAGACTGAACCTTGTCAAGAGGGAGGTTACTTACCGTACGAGGAGACTAGGAGGGTTGGATATGGTCAACCCTGTGGTGTCCTGGTGAACACCTTTATTAAGATCAATCTGGCAAACCTCTGGGAAAGAGAGGGCTCCTGTGGGTAGTCTCTTGTCGGGGATGGTTTCGGCTTTCTTCCAGGAATGGAACAGGAGGGAAAGTGAAGATCTCTGCACGCCACATGGCATCTCCCGACTTTGCTGCCCTGGTTCTGAAGGTATTACGTCGGTGGGTCTGGGGATGTGGGAAATCAGGACTCAGTCAAGGAAACTCCTTGACCAGAGGGTTCTGTTGACCCATTTCCAGAAACCTCTGGCCCTCAGGGACTGCCAAGTCGGGATCTGAGGGTTGGGTTACGGCTTTTGAATTCCATCAGGATCCCTTTGAAGTTTCTTGACTTGACTTGGCGCTGCTTCCACGGGAAACTGTGTGTGGGGACAATCTGAAGTGTAGGAGCTCTGAGGACAGGGGGTGTCCCCGAGAGGAGTGCTGGTGTGCTGGAGAGCATGGACCACTTCCTGCTTCAGTGTCCCTTCAACACAGAGGTTTACACCAGGGTGGGGAGCTCCATCGGCTGGCCTAGGCCGGTCACCCTCTCCTATGCGGAATGGCCTATGGAGCATTCAGATACCTGGTAGTAGGGACCGCTGCACTTTATTCCTAGTCAGCTCAGTGGTCAGGTACTAACGTGGCACGCACAGTGCTTAGTCTCGACGCAGCGCAAAATCCTCCCGTGGATGAGGTGGTTAGGAACATTCTTGGTGACCTGGTGAAGGTCGCTCTCTGGATACGAGAGGTTGGGGGCGGGTAGGGCCTCTCTCCTCTGGAGGGTTTTTGCCTTTGGGTACTCTAGCCTGTTGTCTCCCTTCCTGGTGGTGGGCTGATCCTTACACTTGAGATTTTTGTTTTGTTTTGATGGCTGTATGAGGACATAGGGCTTGCAGGCGCCGAACCTGGGCTTTAATGGTTGTGTGTGGCTGAAAAGCCTCACGATGGGTGGTGCGGGTGGTCTGATAATGTGTTAGTTTCCATGTATATGTGTATATAATTTGTATATATGTATATTTATATTATATTGAACTGTTGGGTGTAGTTTTAGGTTGGGTGGTGGGTAATTGGGGGGAGGGTTCTACGGGACTTTGGGGACTTTTGGACTTTTTTTAAAGTATAGCAGAAAATCCTGGGCTGGTTCATGGACGTCTGGTATCATGTGCTGGGGGCATGGGATGTGGGACCAGCTCAGGGCCAAAAAAAAAAAGAAAAAAAAGTGTGTGTTGTATTGGGTGTTGGTGTGTGGGGTTTTTGTAAGTTTGTTTTATATGTGTTGTGTTTAGGTAAAGTGCAACCAGATCAGGAAGGTTAGTGCACTGTTATTGTTATTTATATTGTTATTGAAATTGTTATTCTTATTGTAAATACTGTATATATTGTATATAGAGGGTGTTCTGCGGGGGGGGGGGGGGGGCGAGTGTTGGGCTGGACCGGTGTAGTCTGCACCGCACTGAGGTGTATGTCCTGTATATTTGGTTTGTGTTTGGTGTGTTTTCTGTATTTATTTATTTATTTGTTATGTTTTTAAAATTTTAATAAAAGAAATACAGGATATAACTCAGGATCAGTACAGGATGAGTAATGTAATGTATGTAGACAGTGACTCCACCAGCAGAATAGTGATTGCAGCTCTGGAGTAAAATACAGGATGTAACTCAGGATCAGTACAGGATAAGTAATGTATGTACACAGTAACAGCACCAGCAGAATAGTGAGTGCAGCTCTGGAGTATAATACAGGATGTAACTCAGGATCAGTACAGGATAAGTAATCTAAAGTATGTACACAGTTACTGCACCAGCAGAATAGTGAGTGCAGCTCTGGAGTATAATACAGGATGTAACTCAGGATCAGAACAGGATAAGTAATCTAAAGTATGTACACAGTTACTGCACCAGCAGAATAGTGAGTGCAGCTCTGGAGTATAATACAGGATGTAACTCAAGACCAGTACAGGATAAGTAATGTATGTACACAGTGACAGCACCAGCAGAATAGTGAGTGCAGCTCTGGAGTATAATACAGGATGTAACTCAGGATCGGTACAGGATAAGTAATGTATGTACACAGTGACTCCACCAGCAGAATAATGAGCGCAGCTCTGGAGTATAATACAGGATGTAACTCAGGATCGGTACAGGATAAGTAATATATGTACAGAGTGACTCTACCAGCAGAATAGTGAGTGAAGCTCTGGAGTATAATACAGGATGTAACTCAGGATCAGTACAGGATAAGTAATGTATGTACACAGTGACTCCACTAGCAGAATAGTGAGTGCAGATCTGGAGTATAATACAGGATGTAACTCAGGGTCAGTACAGGATAAGTAATGTATGTACACAGTGACTTCACCAACAGAATAGTGAGTGCAGCTCTGGAGTATAATACAGGATGTAACTCAGGATCGGTATAGGATAAGTAATGTAATGTATGTACACAGTGACAGCAGAATAGTGAGTGCAGCTCTGGAGTATAATACAGGATGTAACTCAGGATCGGTATAAGATAATGTAATGTAACTTTTTATCCAGATTTGTTCTATACATAAACCTTAGTATGGTGAACATGTTTGCCCCAGAGCAGTGCTTCTTTATGTAACTAGATGTATGGCTATACACAGCAGTACGGTAAAGCAATGTTTGGTGCTTGATAAAGAGGTAGCTGGATGTTATGCTTTCATTCCCATTTACATTTTGGATCTTCTTTCATTCTATGCACTGACACCTGTTTCTGATTACACCAAATACTGTAACATTGCTCTGATCTTGATCACGTTCATGAATGTAATGCCGGAATTACAGTAAAGACTGACACACACAAGAAGAAATATACACAGGTTCTGTGAAAAGAGGGTGACACGACCCATAGGTCATTCATCATCTGTCACCTGTATAGGAGACAGAGAAAATGTAGAAATGGATAAACAGAAACTGATGATTGGCCCCAATGCAAAATGTGTAAAAGGATCCCGGGGCCCAGTCCTACTAGGTGCCATCTATAATACATATTTCTTCTTATATGGCAAAGAGGTGTTTGACCCCCCCCCCCTTGTGTACCAGAGTCTGGGTTCGGGTGCCCCCCCATATACCTGCATCCCTGGTATATAGAGACGCTGACACTAGACACAGAGATGTCCCCATCACACAATCTAACAAAGCATTCAGGAATGCAAAATACAGGGCGGATTTTATCACCGAGGAGCCGTCAGTCTATTATTGAGGTGTGATCAGGAATTTAATTTTCATTTCATTTCCCGGGACTGAACCTGCAGACTGAAGGCTATTTAACCCCTTCACATCAGGAAGACGTACGTCTGCAGATCCTGGAGTCATGTCCTTCATTATAAGCCCCTGACCATACAGATTACAACCTCCTACAGCAATGGTGGAGGGAGGGGGGTCTCCAGCCGGAGGATTATATCTTCATTGTAGATACATGATGTGGCCATGTTACTGTACATGCCGTGAGATTACCAACATGATGTACAGGGACTTGGAATTACAGGATGGATAAATGAGCTGTAGCCTGGAGGGGGGACGCGAAGGTAGAGGAATGTAATGTCAGGAGGCCACTGCTCTGTATTGATTTCAGGGGCCCAGACAGTATCAACCCTACCCCACAGTATGCCTCCCAAGAGGTCTTTTATGTGAGCCTTATTATGTACCCCAAATAAGACTAAACAAGAAAAAAAAAGTAAAAAAAATAAATTGTTTGAGTGTTTTAAACTGATGGTCTATCCTTAGGATAGGTCATCAGTATATGATCAGTGTGGATCTGCCTCCGGAGACCCCCAAAATCAGCTGTTTGATGAGGCTGTCATCCTCCAGTCTCTTCCTAGGCCATGTGATGTCACGTTCATTGGTCACATGATCTAGGAATGGACCTGGGCTGCCTGCAAGGATGTTTTGTGCACTCATAGGCAAACAGTGTAATCATGGAGTCACCCAGCAAGGCCTGGACAACATCACTTAGGGGCAGACAGAGAACCCTCGACCACTTCTTACAAGTGCCCCTATAAACAATGACTGTCAGAACATGTTATGATAGAGCTGGTGGGCTTGAGGCCAGAATAGACTTGTCTCATATGATAGAGCTGGTGGGCTTGAGGTCAGAACGAGCTTGTCTATTGTGATAGAGCTGGTGAGCTTGAGCCCGGAACGGGCTTGTCTTCTGTGACTGGTGGGCTTGAGGTCAGAACGGGCTTGTCTATTGTGATAGAGCTGGTGGGCTTGAGGCCAGAATAGACTTGTCTCTTATGATAGAGCTGGTGGGCTTGAGGCCAGAACGGGCTTGTCTCTTATGATAGAGCTGGTGAGCTTGGGGCCAGAATAGACTTGTCTCTTATGATAGAGCTGGTGAGCTTGGGGCCAGAATGGGCTTGTCTATTGTGAGAGAGGAGGTAGGGTTGAGGCCAGAATGGGTTTGTCTACTGTAGAGAGGTGGTGATCTTGAGGCCAGAATGGGCTTGTTTGTTGTGAGAGAGGAGGTGGGTTTAAGGCCTGAATGAGTGATGAGAATCCTGTTTCAAGGCTATGTCGTGGGTCACATAACATACATTTTGTGCACCCATAGGCAAGAGGTGCGATCGTGGTGTCACCTGGCCTGGAGAACATCACTTAGGGCCAGATGGACAACCCTCGAACACTTCTTACAAATGCCCTTATAACCAATGGCCATCAGAAAGTGACCTCATAAACATTGTCCGCTAACCATAATGCTAAAGAGAGGCCCCAAAACGCTGGCCAGGCAGGTTGAGCCTCCAGAAATACCAAGCAATGGTGTGCCCAGAGCCATAACAAAAGTGAATCCATGAATTGAGCCATAAGTTAGCCATCACTCCAAGAAATAGTGTCATCCATCTCTGTCCTCAGAGATCATTGTGGAAGAAGCGAGCAGTGGCTGTCTCCTGTAGCTGGATACGCCTCTTACATTGCCGGAAGCTTCCAAGGGTCTGGGTGATCTCCCGCTATTTTGGTAGATTGACAAGTCTACATCATAACTGTTATATTTGCCGTTTCTGACAATACTGATGTCTGTTTTAGTACAGAATTGTATTCCACATAATATAACAATTCCGGAGCACCTTTTTTGTATAACTTCATGGTGTGCTGTTCACCTTCTGTTATTCTTCATATAAATTTATGAATACATTGACAATTGGGTGTTACCAGGTAGGGGCGTGTCCCTACCCAGACTGACACTGTCCAATCAGTGCTGTCAATATCTCACTTGGTAGGGACACCCCCTTTATTTATACATTTCTTGGAAGGAGTACAAGGAGGAGCGGTACAAGGTAGATAGAGACCAGATGCTGCCGAATTGTTATATTGCTGTATGATAAATAGAACAGACGCATCATTAGTGGTGACAGGTCCTCGTTAACACCTACTACACATTCTGTGCCCAATTATCACCCTGTGTAAATGACATCATGAGACTTGACAGACTCAGCTCTGCTACATCTGCAGGTTTCTGCATGCAGTTTTGGAATCCAATAGCAAGAGTGACTTCAAAAAAAAGAATTCATATCTGTCCTTTCATGATCCACTCCTGGTTTTGGCTTCCAAAACTGCATGCAGAAACATGACCGTGTGGACGCACCCTTACAGAATGGCATTCGTTTACACTGGACCATACAGCAAAGGACTCCATTAGGCTATAATCACACATGCAGTTTTAATGCAGCATTTTTGAGCCAACACACAAGTAGCCCTTAAAGGGGGTTATTCCACGAACCATGTAATTAAAAATTTATTATAGTCATTGGGTTATTCAATAAAATGTATCTGTATAGCGCCACCTGCTGTTTGTTCTTTCTTATTTCTTTGTCATGTACACTGAGATGGCCGCACATGCTCATTGTCAACCTTCAACTGCCTCCTGAACTGTGATAGGGAGAGCTGAGACATGCCCCCTGAGCTGTGATAGGGAGAGCTGAGACACGCCCCCTGAGCTGTGATAGGGAGAGCTGAGACACGCCTTCTGAACTGTGATAGGGAGAGCTGAGACACACCCCCTGAGCTGCTGCAGAAAAGACACTTACCTTGAGCTGTCAGCTTGATATAAATCTAGCAGAGCAATGAATGTGGAGATCTCTGGATCCATGTAAGGTACAGGGCTGGTTTTAGCTTTGTTAGAAAGAGGTTGTCATGTACTATATGACGTCTGATTTTTATTTTTTACATTAGTGATTGGATAACCCCTTTAAAAGATGGAACGTATAAGGCGTCTTTCACACGAGCGATACGGATTGTGACAGGATCTGTTCAGGGAAAAACTGATGGTCTTACTACATCTCCACTCTGATGCCTTCCGTTTTTCACACAAGCTCCATTCACTTCTATTGAACCAGGGCTGTGTGAAAAAACGCACAATATAGAACATACTGCGATTTTGCCTAAACGCAAAGATGATAGGTGAAAAATGAATGGGTCATGATTCAGTCTGGATGCTACCGTATGTTCACTACAAGAATCGGATTCGGACAGAAAACTCGCTCATGGCTACCCTTCACTTCAGGGGCCACACTCTAAAGACGGAGCGGGCTCCGGACCTATCTGATATTTATGGCATATTCTAGCGATATGCCATGTTTCATTGGAACATCCCCTTTAATTTCAGACAGGGCAGCTTTGTAGTGAGGTCTGATCCAGGAGCAGAAGATCAGCGGTGACGATGATTCACTCGCGGGAGGGAAGCGGCAGCCGCACGGAGAAGGATATATCCCTAATTGGAAGCGATTATCTGTCATAATCTGAGCTGTTTTCCCTTCTGCCCTGGGAGACACAGATAATTCTCTATGTTTATTCTATGGAGTAATCACCAGACTCGCAAATTCTTCTTTTAATAATGAAGCACCACGTCCCCCGGAAGAGACATCAACCCAGAAAATGGGAAGAAACATCAGAATCCATTACAAGACAATTTATGGAATGCTAACCAGGCAGCGCTGGGGGAATTAACCCCCTCCTTCCTGAATCACACCTAGAATTTACATGGATTTCTGAACTCTAACTTCTTAAAGGGACCATTCACTTTATTTACATTATTGGGGTATTTGAGAATAACAGAAGCCCCTGGATCAAGGGAGGTGCAAGCTATGGAGAGGCTGGTACAACGATACTTCACATGGAAAGTTTATTGATTTCAATGGGCTAAAGCTTCCCTCCCTAATACCTCTCTCCACCACTGTTAAAGGGGATATGCCATGAATAATGTAGAAAAAATCATCAGATAGAACATGACAATCTCTTTCTAACAAACTTAAAACCAGCCCCTTACCTCACATGGAACCAGAGATCTCCCTATTCATTGCTCTATTTGTTGTGCTAGATTTACGGGCAGCTCGGGGGTGTGTATCCTTTCTAAAAGGGATGTGTCCTTTATGCTGCAGCTGGTGGCAGTTTTAAGATGACACTGAGCATGTGCTTCCAACTCAGTGAGCAGGACAAAGAATTAAAAAAAAAACAAAAAAAAAAAACAGCAAACAGCAGGTGGCGCTATGCGGATAGATTTCAGTGAATAAAGCCTCATTCACACGTCAGTGATTCATGGACGTGTGCTGTACATGTTCTCCACGGACAGCACACGTCCCCATTCATTTTAATGTGTGTATTCAGACATCAGTGTTTTTATCACGGATGCATGCTCTATTTTGTCCGTGTTCACAGATCCATCACGTCCATTATAGTCTATGGGTCCGTGAAAACCACTGATGCAACACGGATGCCATCCGTGTTGCATCCATGTTTCATGGATCATTAAGAAGAGATGCTTTGAAAATAATTTTTCAGCTGTTCAGTGTCAGTGAAACACGGATGGAACACAGACGGCAAAAAACGGACACGTGGACCCAACACAGATCCTTCACGGACAGCTTCACAGATGCCTCACTGACCACCTGCTCACGGATTTGAGCACGGAGACGGACGTGTGAATGAGGCTTTACTTAGCGGCTGTACTACATTTTTAATTACATGGAATTACATAAATACTCAGATACAGGTGCTAGTTTGAAAACTGCTGAATATTTTCCTTTGGTACAGTCTGCTCAAAGTGATAAAACAAGTGTTGTTCCCATACTCCCTGCACTTAAAGGGGTTGTCCAGTCTTTGTATACTCATAGCCTATCCTCAAAATAGGCCATCAATATCTGATCAGCGGGGGTCCGACATCCCGTACCCCTGCCGATAAGCTGTTCCACAGTAGCTCTGGCATCGGAAGTCAAAGCCTGAACTACACAGCGCCATCCTTTGTGTAGTTACAGCACTGGAGCTATTGCAGAACAGCTGATTGGTGGGGGTCCCGGGTGTCGACCCCCCACTGACTAGATAATGATGGCCTATTCTGAGGATAGGCCATCAATTAAAAAGTACCCGAAACCCATGAGGCTGAGCTGCAATACCAGGCACAGGCTACGACCTAGAGGGGCGCTGTTACTGACGAGTAAAGCAGAACATTACTGTTTTTTAAATCCTGGACGTACCCATGAAGGATAAAGGGGCTGCAGGTCCTCTTTGGCCATATGCCCACGGGTGTTACCATAGTGGTCAGTTTGCCCCTGCTTCTTTGGATTTAAAGGAATTGTCTCACTTCAGCAAATAGCATTTATTATGTAGAGAAAGTTAATACAAGGCACTTACTAATGTATTGTGACTGTCCATATTGCCTCCTTTGCTTACTGCATTCATTTTTCCATCACATTATACACTGCTCGTTTCCATGGTTACAACCACCCTGCAATCCATCAGTGGTGGTCATGCTTGCACACTATAGAAAAAAAACACTGACCTATGTGTGCTCACATGGTCCCGACCAACAGAGAGGCCAACATGTTTCCTATAGTGTGCAAGCACGACCACCACTGATGGATTGCAGGGTGGTTGTAACCATGGAAACGAGCAGTGTATAATGCAATGGAAAAATTAATCCGGCCAGCAAAGGAAGCAATATGGACAATCACAATACATTAGTAAGTGCCTTGTATTAACTTTCTCTACATAATAAATGCCATTTGCTGAAGTGAGACAACCACTTTAAGCCTGGACACGATATAAAGGTCATCTAATGCTGCTCCTAGATTTCTTTTCTCCTGAATCCTGATGGTGGAAACCATGGTGAACAGGTTTGGAGGAAGTTCTCATTTATTCCAATGTATTTATATTGCTTGTTCCCAACAGAGATAAGAGGCGTCAAGATTGTCTAGTGGCCACTTATTCCCCCATCTGCTCTAATAAAGCAGAAACCGGACAACCCATGTGATCCACCGATAGATCCACCGATAGATCATTACTTACTGAACAGCTCACATACACCCGGCTGCAGCGGTCACATCACATCAACATGTGACTGCTGCAACCAATCACTGGCCTCAGCAGTGTGCTGAAAAGGCCAATGATTGGCTGCAGTGGTCACATGCCGTCATCATGACTTCACTGCTGCAGCCAGGTGAACAAAAATCAGATTCTTTACTGCAGGGGGATCGCATGGGCTGAAACAGGACAACCCCTTTAAGAAACAAATTATATTACTAGAATGCATTGTGCAAGAGGTACACAGAACATATAAGACCCAACCTTTTTTTGATCAGCCCTCTACCCCGAAGTCAGAAGGGCTTATTGCTTAATGTCCCCTCTGAGAATCTTATGTAGTCTGGCATCACAAACGGGTGGGGGGTATATTGTGGCCCTCTTGCCCCATGTGCTATGTACTGTGATACAGCCAGTGTAATATGCCTGATGTATAGGAGGATTCTGGATGCGCGTGTGGGGGAGGGGCACTCAGACAATTCTTTCCAGCTTTTCTAGCAGAATGATGCAAATAATGGGATATAATAAAAAAGGATTAGTTCAGAGATAAAGATACTGAAAGCTGATATGATTGATGGAGCTCTGGGGGTGTGACGGCTGCTGCTGGACACTAATGCATTTCAGGACCATGTCATAAATCTGGAAGAAAACGTATCAACACTAAAATGAATCAAGTCAGCGGCTGAGACGGTGGAAATCTGCAGCACATGATCTATACCAGGTTTATAGGGGGGATCACTGGTCACAGTCCCCACTGCCACCTCCGCACCGACGGGTGTTTATACTTGATTTCCCTGTAGGAAAACTGTACATGAAGAGGGAGCCATAGGGATCAATGGCGTTCATTACCCACATGTTATACTGAGGGCAGGCTTATCTGTGATAATGGCAGCGCTGGGGCCAGATGTCACATTATCCGTGGGCGCCTTGACCTTGGAGCATCCGCATTCTGGAAATGTTTTGTCTTCAGCCATATGTTTATTATACCGAAAAGGAGAGACTCAGGATAGATAGATAATAGATAGATATGAAATAGATAGATAGATAGACAGATAGATACGATAGATAGATATATAGGTAGATATGAAATAGATAGATAGATAGATAGATATTAAATAGATAGATAGTTGATAGATATTAGATAGTAGATATTTGATAGATGGATAGAGATGGATAGATAGATGGATAGATAGAGATGGATAGATAGAGATGGATAGATATATGGATAGATAGATGGATAGATAGATATATGGAGAGATAAATAGATATGAGATAGATAGATAGATAGATAGATAGATAGATAGATAGATAAATAGATAGATAGATAGATAGATAGATAAATAGATAGATAGACAGATAGATATGAGATAAATAGATAGATGGATGCTCATGCTCATCAGCCTGCTCATCGAATCCGGGCGTCACTGACAGAAGTACATGCCAAGAGAGAGCAGACTGTGCCAGTAGTGCGACTAGCAGTCTGTGGAGGATGAGGCTCACTTCCTGCTGCGGCGCCCCAAATACTCAGCAGTGAGGGACGCTCACTTCAGGAGACTGTCTGATATCTGCCCAGACTTCAACTCCATTGAGGAGGAAGAGAAGCTATCCATACTGCTGGGGGAAGAGGAGAACACCACAGTCATAGCAGCACAATATATTACTGCCTGCCATAGACTGAGAGGAGCCTTATATACCATGGACTCCTATATCCCCACACGGGATGTGTCCCCATCCCCAAACCCTACCCAATTATTTCACACTTGCTTTAGTAATGCTAACATGTATTTAGTCCTGCCAATAAAGCTTATTTCATTTGATTTGATTGTTAGATGGAGAGATAGATAGATAGATAAGAGATGGATAGATAGATAGATAGATAGATAGATAGATAGATAGATAGATAGATAGATATAGATAGATATAGATAAGAGATAGATAGATAGATAGATAGATAGATAGATAGATAGATAGATAGATAGATAAGAGATAGATGGATAGATAGATAGATAGATAGATAGATAATGGTAGATAGCGATGTTTATATGTAGCAGAGCTGAGTATGTTACCTCTGCCTGGGTTTATCAGTCCGGCATAAAGAAATGCATTGCTATTCACAGAGGCTTTTCCAATAGACTACAGACTCAGAGATCCGAGGGTCTATGAGCCCTTTAAGTTGTTGGGACCATTTCTGTTCGCTAGCAATTTAACCCTTAGATCTCATTTGGTTGCAGAACCTTATACTCAATCTATAGAGGAGGAACATAATAAATCCTTCCCTTATAATTCTTCCTTTAAGATCCAGTCAATGTGCAAAACTCTGCCCTGTGTGACTGAGGTGCTGGAGCTGTGCCCCTGCCTGACAGAACAAATCCTGGAGCTCCCACCACCCCTATGTGATAATAGTAATATTACTACTGTACTGGCGGCTGCGCTGTCCATGGTGCTGACAGCTCCACATCCAGCAGATCATACAGTGCCAGCAACAGATCCATGTATGATCTGACTAATGTACGTTATATGGTTACTGTGTATACATGCAGCCAGCACCTAGCATTATGATACATGTTGCAGGGTTAAGCATGGTTTTTACTGTGTATACATGCAGCCAGCACTTATCAATATGATACAAGCGGCATGGTAAAGCATGGTGGCTGCTCTGTATACAAGCAGGCATCTTTTATCATTAGGATACAACCTGCAGGGTAAAGCATGGTGGACTACAGTGTATACATGCAGCCAGCACCTATCATTAGGATACAACCTGCAGGTTAAAGCATGGTGGTTACTGTGTATACATGCAGGCAGTACCTATCATTATGATACACACTGCATGGTAAAGCATGGTGGTTACTGTGTATACATACAGCTAGCACCTATTATTCTGATACAAGCTGCATGGTAAAGCATGGTGGTTACTGTGTATGCATACAGCCAGCGCCTATTATTCTGATACAAGCTGCATGGTAAAGCATGGTGGTTACTCTATATAGATACAGCCAGCACCTATTATTCTGATACAAGCTTCATGGTAAAGCATGGTGGTTACTCTATATATGCAGGCAGCCCCCATGCAAGCACTTGCGCTTGTTACAGGAGGGATTTGTGGGGTGCCACTGCTCCCAGCAGAAGATCTCTCATAAACAGAGAGAGGAGAGACAAGGAATAGGAGGAGCCCTGACAATGACTGGAAGAGGTGGGGTGAGACTGGGGGGGATCTTATTGGTACTTTCCATCCAACGTCAACCTGCTTAACCCTTCCTATCATCAACCAGCTTCATGCATTTTTCTTCAAGTGCTCTGCAAGCCTCCTGGTCCTGAACAGGTTAAGTGAGCCCAGGGTTTTCCCAGTGCATTAGAGAAGCAGCAGCTGGTACCAGAGCTGGCGCAGAGGAGAGCAGCCCTAGAGGGCACAGCACACTGGCACATCAGCTCCTGGGCTGCATTATCAGAGCTGGTCAGCATCTCAGCAGCAGCAGCAGCAGCATCCCCCTCCCATCCCTGTGCCCACTGCCATCACCAGATCCTGCAGAGAGGATGGAGTAGAGAGGAGAGGGGCACTGCTGGCATGCAAGGGGTTGCTGTTTTGGAAGGATAAACAAATGGCTCTGAGAAAGACAACCTGGATCAAGTAGAAGCTGCAGGTTCCCTCAGTGAACTCGACCAGGGTGAGTGTTATGACCTCCACCCTCTGTCTTCTACTGCATTTCTCAGAACTTGTCATACAATATAGCATCCAGCTGCAGAAAGACCCACATGTGGAATTTAAAGCCATTGAGGTCCTCCTTCATGTGATGTAGGGACCTCAAGGGCTTCCTTAACTAAGTCCTTAGGCAGGTCTTACTGACGTATATAAGATGCCTTCTGCATCCAGTCCTCATATCTTAGGTGGCGGGACTGTAGTCATCACCAGCTTCTGGTGTAGACCACCTGAGGTTTGCTATCTAGGTAGAACATCAGGTAGAGGGTCGGCACGGACTGGTGCAGACATTTTGAGGTAAGGTAGGGGACCCTACACCGTTCTAGATATATCCATGGAGCTATAATCAGTGTTTGTCCTGAAGGGAAGAATCAAGGAGGAACTTCAATAGGAAGATGATGACAAAGAAATGCCTCAGCAGATGCCACCTCAACGTATATCTTGTGTCTTGTGATATAGAACGTCTTGGGATAAGGTGCAACTTAAGATAGACATGACAAGATATTGTTGTCCGTGGGCTAAGACAGAAGAGCTAGCGATCTACCGTACTTGAGTAATGTCCTGGTGGTGACCAGTCATTGTTGGCAGCATTTTTACCATATATTAGGTCAGAGATTTGCCTGCTTTGCTATATGATGTAGTACAAATGTAGCAGGGCTGAGTTTGTTATCGAACACGTAGCTCTACGCACTTTAAATGTGAGGTTTTCATAGGGCTGCACAGTGAGCCGGATGACAAATTCAGCTCTGCCACATCTGCATTTCGAGACGCTGGTAATGTAAGACCTCTGTCGATGGTGGAGGCAGCTATGTGTAAATCTCAGTGGGATGAATGTTGCCGGTGACTGAGAAGCAGCAGATAGTCCATGAATTATTGATGGCGTTGCCTTTATCTGTAGGGACATTGCTCCTCTAATATATGTCATGTGTGCAGGGTGCTAATGTCAGGAGCGGCACAAGGGTGGACCCAACAATTCAGACAGGGAGACTCTATAAAGGGGTTCTACAGTTTAGAAGATCCATTTTCTTACACCCTGATAGGTCACCTTAACGAGGTTGTCTCATCATCTCAAAATATACGATATGCCATCAATGTATAGTATAAGACTAGAAAAAACCCCAACAATAGACAGGGGAGTACACTGGTGAGAATCCTCATTTCTTGGCCAGAGAGGTGAGCAGTTACCAAGAGTGTCTTTCACTCTGGAGGACCTTTTTTGTCCTGCGTTACACAGACAACCTATAGATATGAATGGACAATATGCAACTCTCGGTTTCTCCTGCGGAGGAGCTGCAGAGTAATTGAACACTGACTGCCAGGCTTCCCCACAGATTACAGCTGATCATTGAGGGCCCCGGGGGCTCATTATCAAGGGACCCTTCTAACAAGCAGGGATTGTCCTAAGAGGAGAACCTCTTTAAGACTGAAAGTTGTATCATATAAGAAATGATCTCTTCATAGTTGCAATATAAAGAAGTTGTGGGTCCCATTAAGGTTCTATCATGGGATGTAGCAGGGCTGAGTTTCTCATTTAGCTCCTTGTTATGTTTGGCAGATAATGCAGTAGATGTTACATGCAGTCCTACGTAACGCCACCACTGGAACACGCTGATAACTCTCAGTGTATGTGAAGTAGGTGTCCACACATTGCACCACTTATAGCAAATCTCAATCATGAGTTCTGGCCATCAAACTAAGCTCAGTAATGTCTGATCTACCTCACCTTCCAGAGCAGAATACATTACGTAACTCCCGGATGTTTTGTCCTATATGAGGTGAATTCCAAAGTTCATTGTGCAGTTAGGAGACCACAGACATCAAGGAAGGGTCTTAATGAGATTTCTCTACCCGACATTGTGGTTCGTGATTGCAGCAGTGACCTCAGTGGGTGCATTAAAACCTCTCCTCGGCACTTCAGCAACCTCTTGTAGGTAAAAGCCTGACTTCTTAGGGTGCAATTATTTTTTATTTTTGCCTAAACCTTTATTTAGAAGCACCAGGAAGTGAGGTTGAGATGATATGTAGATTTCTGAGGGCTAGATTTCACCACAAACAGAGCTACCCTTGGAAGGAAGCACCTACTCATTTCCTATGTGGGCTGAGACCTCCCTTCCTGCACTAACTCACCCTCCTTTTTAATACCAGGATGGGCAGTTAAAACTGTAAGAGCCAGAGCCACCATTCATGGTCTAAACATGGTGTCCTGCTCGCCCCATGAAATTTCACTTGGGGCTGTATTTACAGTTGATGCTGTAATACCTGCCAAAATGTGTCCTCTGCTAATTCAGACAATCATCTCCACTACCAATGCCACATAGTACATGAGTTAAATGGAAATGTTATCAGACCCTTGAAGGCAAAGGTCAGACCCTTGAAGGCAACAATGTTGCCTTCAAGGGTCTGATCCTTCATTTCATTTTACAATGAGAGCAAGGAAAGATCAAAGAATCACTAAGAGATTTTCCATCCCTTGCCACCACCTGACATGTATCAGACCTAGTGTCCTGCTAGAGTACAGGGTTAAGTGTGGTATCATGTATGGCCAGCTTCATGATAAAACCACAAAAATTGGGTAACATATGATTTTTTCTATGAGAAAATCCCAAGAGTATTGGGATTTTCATGGATCCAGAGATCTCCACATTCATTGCTCTGCTAGATTTATATCAAGCTGAAAGCTCAAGGGGAGTGTCTTTTCTGCTGCAGCTCAGGAGGCGTGTCTCAGCTCTCCCTATCACAGCTCGGGGGTGTGTCTCAGCTCTCCCTACCACAGCTCAGGGGGTGTGTCTCAGCTCTCCCTATCACAGCTCAGGAGGCAGATGAAGGATTAAACTGAGCATGTGCGGCCTTCTCAGTGAGCAGGTCAAAGAAATAAGAAATTAAGTGGCATTATACAGACATATTTTATTGAATAACTCAGTAGATATACAAATTTTTTAATTGCATACAATTACAAAAGCATTCATATCTAGGTGCTGGTTTGAAAACTGTAGACTATTTTTTGTGGGGCAACCCCTTTAAGAACTTATGACATTAACATGGCAGTATGGCTGTACCACAAGGACCATCCAGGAGACAAGGACAAAGAGTAGAAGAACGTGGACATAGAGTAGAAGAAAATCAGTGTCCACAATGTAAAATACTCTCTAGGTAATTTCTCGTCTGCTGTGTTATGGTGTCAGAATCTGGCTCTTTTGGTGGTCATGCCAAACCAAATCCCACCTTCATCACAGGACATGCGTTCCTATGTCTCTCTGTGGAAGAGAAGGATGTGTGATCTTTTGGTTGGTTACTCTTTGAATTGCCAAAGAAACTTTGTAGACCACAGTGTAGCCAGAAGTTGAAACGTACAGTAGGACTATTTTCAAGGAACCCGATGTGTCTTTCACTTTGCTTTCTTCCTTTACGTATAGAAGAAGTGATATGTGTAAGTAAATTACCTACATGACCCTGGATAGTGGATAGTTTGAAGGAATAGAGCCCTACAACCACATTCTCAGTGCATTCATGTAATATGTCAAGAACCCTTTGCTGCAATGACATAGAGCTTGAGATCTCTTGACTTTCACTTGAAACACCATCTTGGTGCCATCATCACATCACCTGCCTCTTCCATGTGTCTTATCGTATGGTCATGGTTAGAATTGAGAGACTCTGGATTTGCTTCCTCTTACTTTGTATGAGTCTGACATGAAAATGATTTGTCTATTTCATTAGGAACAAAACTCTACAGATGCCAGAGAGTGAGACCATAATGTATCTACAGAGTCAAACCTCTAAGAATAGAGGCAACTGAGATGTTCTTAGGGCTGAGGTCAGACCTTATAGATCTTATATAATCGTGTTAATTGTGTGGCTCCTGGCTTCCACCATTTTTTTTTAAATTGTGGTCTTTACGTATTTTTAGGGGGTGGTCAAAGAACGAGGAGCCCCTGACACCAAAGTTAACTGAACTCAGCTCTGCTACATCTATATATTATAAGAAAGTATTGCACAGTCAGTTCCCTAATGGATGTGTAGGCGTATCGTTACCTACAGTATGTGATGAGCTCGTTAACAAACACGTGTTCTTACTTACATTCGTTGTGCCAAACAAGCGTTTAAAGAATGTTGTATCTGTATATATCTGGAAAGGTGTAACTTATTATTCCCTTAAAGGGGTGCTTAAAGGGGTTGTCCAGGAGTTAAAGGGAGAGTGTCAGCAAGATTTTACATATTACACCAAGCATAGTAAAACACTACTACTAAAACACAATGAACTATTAAGTGCATCAAGGCTCTTCGGTGCATCCTACCTCCACCGCTGCACTGGTTAAGCCCCTCCTTCTCTTGGTTGATTCACAGAACCAGGCATCTGAATTCTCCTCTCGCCTGGTCCTGCAGTCTCACACCTGTGCTCATGCGCAGTACAGGACCCGATTCCTTCCAGGCAGAAAAGAACTGTACCATGCAAAGTGTCGCTGCTACGGTGGTCCCTGTAATCTTTCATGACTTAGGCTGCAGTAAAGACACTGGGGGAGATTTATTAAAACTGGTGTAAAGGTAAACCGGCTTAGTTGCCCATAGCAACCAATCAGATTCCACCTTTCATTTTTTACTGGAGCTCTGAAAAATTAAAGGTGCAATCTGATTGGTTGGTTTCGGCAACTAAGCCAGTTTTCCTTTACGCCATAATGGATAAATCTTGACTTTTATGTACATGTGCACACCTGAGCAGTGGTGTTGGAGTGGTGGGGATTTTACCAATTTTTTAAAACATTTATTTTATACATTCACTTTGTTTAGTATACTTAAAAGGAGTCTTAAACCTGTTTTCACCAATATAACTAACAGCACTGCCCCACAGAAGATTGCAGACACATCCCAGACATACCTGTGTGCACTGTTTGTCTGTATTACATGTCCAGGAAAAGCACTTTTATTCTGCTGGAAAACAGGTCCCAATTGCCGGTCTCTGCTGCTGCAAGTGATCAAAGCAAACCAGACTGAAGAGGGGAGGACTGCTTTATCTGTTCATATCTTGGGATTGGTAGCATATAGAAAAATTACCTTCTTTGAAAGCTGGCATTCCAAGCTTTCAAATGATACCAAAATCACAGCATTACATCCAGTATATAAGAAGATATAGCTGTTAGAAATCGAGACTGGAGAAAAAGCTGTTTTTAGTTTCACTTTCAGCTGGGCACTTGGGAGCTGTTTTCCAGCAGAATAAAAGTGCTTTTCCTGGAAATGGAATAAAGGCACAAAGTTCACACATGTATGTCTGGGATGTGACATGTAATACACACACACACAGTGCACACAGGTATGTCTGGGATGTGACATGTAATACACACACAGTGCACACAGGTATGTCTGGGATGTGACATGTAATACAGACACACAGTGCACACAGGTATGTCTGGGATATGACATGTAATACAGACACACAGTGCACACAGGTATGTCTGGGATGTGACATGTAATACACACACACAGTGCACACAGGTATGTCTGGGATGTGACATGTAATACAGACACACAGTGCACACATGTATGTCTGGGATGTGACATGTAATACAGACACACAGTGCACACAGGTATGTCTGGGATGTGACATGTAATACAGACACACAGTGCACACAGGTATGTCTGGGATGTGACATGTAATACAGACACACAGTGCACACAAGGTATGTCTGGATGTGACATGTAATACACACACCGTGCACACAGGTATGTCTGGGATGTGACATGTAATACACACACACACAGTGCACACAGGTATGTCTGGGATGTGACATGTAATACAGACACACAGTGCACACAGGTATGTCTGGGATGTGACATGTAATACACACACACAGTGCACACAGGTATGTCTGGGATGTGACATGTAATACACACACAGTGCACACAGGTATGTCTGGGATGTGACATGTAATACAGACACACAGTGCACACAGGTATGTCTGGGATGTGTATGCAATCTTCTGTGGGGCAGTGCTGTTATATGTTATAATGGTGTTATATAGGTGAAAAACAGGTGAAAGACTCCCTTTAAAAAAAAAAAAAAAAAAACCTGGACAAGATACAAGATATTCCCTGGGATATCTTGAAGTGGTTCTTCAGAGATAATTAGCAAGTGACTGTTAGGGCGGGTTCACACCACCATTATGAATTCCGTTATTGCTTTAGGTTATAACGGAAAATAACGGAATTTGTGAGATGGAATTCAAAATGGAAACCTTTAGAAGGCATTCTGTTTTGTATTCCATCATAACAGACGTCTACGGGCAGCAAAACGGATCTGTCTGGTTTCCATTATGCAGGACGGAAAAGAAAATCTTGTCAACAGGACTTTCTTTTATGTCCTGGAGAACGGAAACCAGACGGATCCGTTATGCTGCCTCTAAAGGTTTCCGTTTTGAACTCCATCTTACGAATTCCGTTATTTTCCATTATAACCGAAAGCAATAACGGAATTCATAACGCAGATGTGTACGTGCCCTAACTGATAATAAGTAGAATATTGCACTTAGGTCACAGAGCACCTCTCCACAGCATTTTCTGGAAAGCTGTACTTACTTCTGGCTTCAGTATTGACTCTTCAGTATACAGGATATCCACTACATTAGGTACATGCACATACTGTAGATCATGGAGTTGTTTTCATGCTATTCACCCAAAAAAATCATGCCAAAAATCATGTGCGGTTCTTGCAGGTGTCAAAGGATTATCATCCCTGGGGCATCATGAAGAAGAGATCCAAAAATAATGACATTTAGAGATAATGAGCAAGTGACTTGCTCATTATCATGTGTGTAAAGGTGAATTCATAGGCTGTTCCAAAAATTTTAGTGATTAAAAATCAGTTCTGCTCATCTGAATTTTTTATTTTCTGCAGTAAGTATGTGGATTTCTGTATACCCCATTTACATGAATAGGACAGTTGCAGAAACTTCTTCAGCGTGTGGATATCAAACACTTACTAGCTTTACTATCCTCTCAACAATGTTATCTTTTGAAAACTAAAAGTTTTTTTATAGAATTTTAAGGATTTTTTAAGGAGTGATTCTCACAACCATTGTGATTGTGGTGATTCCTTGTTCCAGGCCTGGACATGGTCCCTGTGAGAATTTAGAATACAGACCCTATGCTCTTGAAAAGCTGATCATAGAGCATCCCGCCTTACTGTACAAATCTACTAGTGA
This sequence comes from Rhinella marina, assembly GCA_900303285.1. Lineage (NCBI taxonomy): Eukaryota > Metazoa > Chordata > Amphibia > Anura > Bufonidae > Rhinella > Rhinella marina. Next base: position 76,180 of record ONZH01029619.1, on the reverse strand, counting down.
TGAAGTAAGTTCATTCCCTTACGTACAATCCAATAGTAAAAAGCTACAGTACCTTTAAAAAAAAATGGGCACCTTAATCACTGGGCCCTGGGTAGCTGCACACGCTGCTCAAATGATGCATCTGCAGTACCCCAGACCTAGGGGTATCTTAATTGTTTGTTATGTTGTGCCTAGCTCGCCAGCATGAAGAGGTATGGTTGGCAAGGAAAGGGTTAACCACCTTGTTCCTCCCCTCTTAGTAGTAGTGTACTGGTCCTGCCAGAAGGGGGAGTTCTTCTACTTCAAGGGTCTTAGGAACCAATTCTCCTGTGAGACCACTACCCCAGAGAGACTACAAGAGCACTAGGATCACTGAAAAGCTACAGTGCTTACAGTCAGCATACAGTCAGAATGACCAACAAGACACAGCCTGCTGTAGGTGAGGGAATATGGTTCAGACACCCATCACCTAGATAACATCTAGGTCTGATCAACTCCAAGCCTGTGTTACACAGTAGACACCTAAATTCACAAGTGCCTGCTCATAGCTGCTAGCCAGAAGAGCAAGAGAAAGTCATCTGCAAGATAGCATAACTGAGGTGAATTAACTGCCACTTATCTAGTCACCATCATCTGGGGATAAAGACTGCATTTTGTACCAATTACTGCTGCTGGATGTCATACAAGAGAAACTTTTATACTTTTACTTTTGGACTGATTCTTCAAGCCACCTTTCCACTGCACCGATCCCCAAGGAGCAATGGCCAGAGGGAGTACATGTGATGTAACATCTCATCAGGGCCACTACCACTCCCATCCTCTGTACCAGCTCCTCAGGGACTTGCTGCACATCCACTCCTGCCCTGTGCCTGGGTAGAGCTGCAGTACCAAGCACAACCGCACTTGTATGTATGGCATTGTGCTAGGATAAACAATCTTCTGATCATTGGGGGCCCCAGGGTTAGATCTCCATGTATCATACATCAATGGCCAATTCCAAAGATAAAACATCAATTGAAAATCTCAGGAAAGCCCTTTCATATCCAAATAATAATATGTATTCCTTATCCCACTGAGGCTGCTGTACGCTGAGTGATCACACATCAAAAATACTGACCAATCCCCAAATCCTCCACCTTCGCAGGTAGCACCCTATTTATTGCTATCCCTGGGGCCTGATGAAGTGTTGATCCAGAGATAATTAGCAAGTGACAGAACTGTCAGTAATAGGCACGCTAATGTATTGAAATTACCATCTCTACAGAGTGCGATGTGCTTGAATGTGTTCAGTCTGCTCAGCAAAATGTCCCCCGAAGCCGTGTCGAAGTCTTGACAGCTCGAGAATACATTTTCTTCCCTAGAAACGCATCTTACGTAGAGACTCTGAAATCTCACAGATATGATTGTAGACATGATCACTGGTTGAGCTGCTGTCTACCCGTGCATCTGCCGCTGACCCACATAGTAGCCGAGACCCCTGGTATGAACATCACTTCTGGTTTCCTGTAAACGGTTCATGTGCATTGCCCTTGTGACTTGCATGGAGAAGGCAGCTGAGCTCCAGGCATGTATCATCCAGCGGGGAGCAGCCGCTCTGGGTACACAATTTGACTTGGCCAATGATTCTGCATCGTAATTCCGGTGGCTGCTGCAATCTGAGGTTGTGGAGGTTAAAAAGCTGACTATCTTGAGTTACCAGCCCTGGCTTTATTCTCTATGACAGGGATGCCCAACCTGTGGCCCTCTAGCTGTTGTAAAACTACAACTCCCACCATGCTTGGCTGTAGACTGATAGCTGTAGGCTTTCCGGGCATGCTGGGATTTTTAGTTTTGCAACAACTGGAGGGCTTCAGGTTGGGCATCCCTGCTCTATGCCAACACTTGCCAAAAGACAAACATGGTAGTCAGCCTGTAACATCCAGATGCCCTGCTCACATACAGATGTAGCAGAACTGAATGTGATCCTTGAAGGGTTGTCCCATCTTGGACATTGGAGGCGTATCACTAGGATGTGCCCCCAATGTCTAAAAGGTCTGGGTCACACCTCTGGCATACTTTTTGGACACTTGGTCCCTCAACAAGCCACTGTTTTTAATCCATATCACTGTCTATGTTTAAACACCATCTGCCCCCGATAAGAAAAAAAATTTGGAAGCCTTGAAATATGAAAAAGCATGACACATGCGACGGTGTGGGGTATTTTAAAACACACTGTCCGTTAACTCAGTGAACCATGCATATACACATAGCTATGGAGGGTGAAGGGAGGCGAGAAAAAGCAAAAATTCATAAAAAATTTACAAAAAGAGATAACATATTTCCAAAAAGTCACAGGAGACTAGAGCGTGTTATCTACCAATTTTCAGGGCAATTGGACCAAGTTTGGTTCGGGTAGATTTGATTCAGTTCCAAACCAAACTTTTTGAAACATTCAGAAAACCTTAAATGAACCAAATTTTAAAAGGTTCACTCATCTTTGGTGTTAATTATTGTCATTCTTTGACTTTAACTGTGAAGCGTCCTGTTGATCCCTGAGCGGTCAGTCACATGAAATCACAACTGAGTGTAACAGACAATCTAGTCTGTCTTCTGGGAGCTTCAGATGGAAGGATTTGTGGTAAAACCACTGAAAGCCTGTGAAAAAATAACTGCATTTCTTTGCAGTCTTTTCTCACTTGAGGTATTTGTGTAATTTATGAACCGTTTGTGCTGTGGTGTTGGAATGTGTAACGGGAATGAAATCCATTGTGCTGAAGTAAGATATTGAAATACATTGGGGGTTTATATATAGAAGGAGGAGGGATGTGAATTTCTTTTCTACACACATAGGCACTTTCTGCGCCTGTACCTTGTTTATAATGCTACTAGGGCTGACTTTCATTATATTACACACTAACCCACTGACTTAAAGTGGGAGGAATTTATATACTGTGTGCATAATCATCTAGAAGCAAAATAGGCCTCATCTTTAGTATACAGCTGGGAATGTAGGGAAGAACCAATTATGCATAGGGCACCTTAGTACATGACCAATGCCAGCTTACAAGGACCCGTTTCCATCTTGTATAATCTAAAGTTCAAAATGCATATCGTGATTTGGTCAGATATCCTTCTCTAATGCACAGCTTATAGATTAGACCTTCACAGCTTGTACAGAATTGTCCATTCTTGAAGGGGCAAGAAGGTGGCTCACGACATTGGAATCAACTCTTAGCAGATGCGTCATTCCTCTACTACCAACTAGGCCCCAAAGATGAGGAGTCTAAAATGAAACCCCGCCTATGCCATCCTAATACAGATTAGTAGTTACACATGTAGTAGCAAGTTTGTCATCTAAAACAACTCATCAGAATAATTAAACCCTGAAGCGCTAATTGAAAACTTTATCTGTGTTACGTCTCATTATCTACATCATCTACTAGTGGCATCTGCTATCTACTTATCTTATTCAGAGTATCACAATGTGGTGCTCCAAAGATAATTAAGATGTGACATTGCTGTCAGTCACTAATGATCTTGGCACTGATGTTGCGTCAGTGAGAAGCCAATGAGCACCTGCTGATAAATCATCATTGGTTGTGCCAACTGATAGCACACGGTGATGGATGTTACTGAGGAAACAACAAGTAATAATAGTTCACAAGGTTTACATCAAAGGAGTTGTTGTTGTTGTTCAAGAAGCTTCAATTTCTGTCTCTTCCCCAGACTAAGGACATAAAAAACAGTACTTCAAATGTTGCTGCTCTCCGGAAGAGATGGTAAGGCAGGGTGCACCCCAATGACAAAAAAGTCGAGAGAGTCAGGGTCTGCAGTAAACCGGTGTGCATCTTTACTGCAGGAATTCAGGTACAAAACTATACAGACGAGGCATAGGGTTGGCTTCTCCAGTCTCTTCCCTGGCAGAAGAAGGGTTTGATGCTGAGCTGTCATAAGCAGCTAGCTCCCCCTCTCTCTTTAGAAGGCTGGTACTCTTGTCCAAGGCTGGTGATCCATGGTCTGTGGCAGAGTATCCCCATCTCAGCATCTTCTTCTGGTCACTCAATAGTCCGGCAGAGTCTCTTCTTCTAAGCACTGATTAGAGATGAGCGAATCATCCAAAATTCGCTTTGCCGAATGTTTGTCGAATTTTTTAAAAGATTCGTACTTAATATGAAGCTATTTGGTCGAAGCTGCGCACAAATCATTCGTTATTATGTCGTGTTCTGCAAACATTCCCGTGAAAACATACGCCTGAGTGTATAAAGGGTGTACGAAGCTTTAGTGTATTATTGTCTAGGCCCCCACAAAGAACAAATATACAATAAAAGTACTCTACTTAACTTAGCTAATTAAATTAGCGTACAAATTATATGATGCATACGTACAACGTACGTGCAAAGATTTAAGACGAATCTTCCGAAGTAAATCTGAAAATATTCGGATTCAATTCGGTGTAAAAAATTGACAATATTCGTATCGAATCTACGAAGCGGCGAATAGATTCGCTCATCTTTAGCACTGATCCCTAACTGCTGGACACTAGGGGCTCTGACTGCTCTCCTTATATACAGTTTCTAGCTGAACTAGAACCTTCTAGTGGGAGGGGTGGAGAAGTGGAGAAACTCAGCACAAACAAATACAATGTTACAACTCCCGTCTGTCATAGACTTGCATTAGAGCTTCAATAATACTCAATGGTAATGACACAGTAGTTTTTCCAGGTTTTCAGACAAAACAGCATAGCTAAACCAGATATTTAAAAGGTCAGTCTGTCTAGTTTTGGTGGTAAACAAGTCAGGGTTTTTCCCAAAAAAACATGTCATTCTTTATACCTTATGGTAGCTGAGTAAAATTACCAGCTTCTCATTAGGAGTCCCAAAAGTCTTTCGTATTCATTAACAGCAGTGATTAGATAGTGTCAGACTGTACAGGGACACCCCCTCCCCGATCTGGTAACACTCAGATGGACCTTTATTGCAGACTGCTGGCAATTAATTCATAAACGTCTAATAGGAATAATAGAGGAATAGCACAACATAGAGTCATATGAAAAAACTCTCCAGAATTACATGGGGAATGCAAGTAGCTACATGTCAGATATGTCAGGAGGGGTGTCAGGTCCCCTTTAAGAACAATAGGATCAAGCATGTTTAAATCCAACATGCTTTACTCTTCTTCCTCCTGACAGCAGGGACCATAGAACTGGAAAAACTGGAAATTTCAAACTAAGACGTGAAGCCACTAGACTCGGGATCCTGAAGACTGGGACCCCATACCAGTGCACACCCGGGACTGTGACACCGCACATTAATGTAATAAAGAAAGGACTCCTGTACTCCACTTGTAGTATGCAGTCAATTGATTTTATTTACAGTGAAATCCAGTTGGGATGAATGTTTTCGGCCAGATGGCCTTCATCAGAGATACTGGAATACATATATAAGAAGATTGTATCAGTACATTTACAGCATATGTTCAGCATATGTTCAATAGATGATGTATAAAGTAACAGAAGTGACCATGTACGGCATCATAAGGTGAACAGACACGCTTGATGATACATATAAGGCGCAGGTAAGTATGCGTTAAGGTAAGTATAGGAAGATGGTTAATAATACGTCCCTGGAGGTATATTGTAAATGGTATACCACTTGGGTATAACAATATAAAGGCGAATCAGCTTCAGTAAACAACAAGATTATGCAGAATTATGGCTAGTACAACAGGCAAAATACAGAGGAGATATGCTTGATATCTGTGATAGTAGACCAGGAAGGAGGGATGTGGTACAAGGAGGCCCAAAACATCTGGAGATTTGAAAAATAATTGTAAATTACTGACAGCACAGAACATAATAATATACACAGCAGTAATATTAATTAAGGGACCAGATTGAGTGAGAGCCAAGAGGAAAGTAAGTAGTGTGACCTTAGTAGGAATGCTTACCTGGATGAGCCGCTGGACTGAAAGGTTGAGTAAGAAGGCATATAGCCCATGCGTGACAGCGCTAGGTAATAGAGCAATAGCCCAAGTGTTTGTGGCGCTAATACAATGCAGGCTCATGGCGTCCGATAAACGCCATGGACCGGAAGCCTGTAAGTGCTAGAGCTGAGGGTGCAGGAAATAGTAAAGATGGCGCCCGTTTACAAAAAGTGTATGGGCGCATGCGCGCCAGTACAAGGGTGTGTTCATCCCAACTGGATTTCACTGTAAATAAAATCAATTAACTGCATACTACAAGTGGAGTACAGGAGTCCTTTCTTTACTGTATATTGGCCTGGGAACCATCTCCTGGAAAACCCACAACTTAATATCAAGTGCTATCCAAGCCTTCTCCAGACCACACACTAATAGACCAGGATGAAAACACCACATAACAGGACATGAAGGACGAGGCCAACTATGCACATTGCCATGAATAGAGATGAGTAAATATATTCGTAAAGATTCGTTATCCGCAGGGATATTTGCGTACTCGTAAGTATTCGTTACTCGGCCGAGTAGCGTGTGAAATTCGTGTTTTTTTTTAACTCCTCCCTGCATGTTTAGCGCCTATTTCTTAGCCAATAAACATGCAGGGAAGCCTGCGGGACCTCCTGCCACGACCTACTACCTTTTCTACGTGTCTAGGAGTGATTGGCTGCCTGCATCAGGTGACGTGCTATTATATATGTGCGTATGCCTGGGGCTCGGATCACACACCTTGTGGTTTTAGGAGAGGGAAAGACTGTGCGTGTGATAGGGATAGCGAAAACGTATGAAATATCCGATATATAAGCGTACGAAATATCTAAATCTGAGTTGATCTAAACATAAGTGATAAATCCTGACACACATGACTATTAACTTCTATCAGAACGTAATCACCCAGCTTTCTTAGAGTCCTGATCAAAAAGTTGTCATTCAAAAATCTCAGAAAGTTGAGTGACAGCTTCTCTATGCTTGCAAGTAATAATGGTTTTACTGTCTTGAATTCATACGCAACAGTTTATAGAGTAAATTATACGTAGCAATAGCGTACGCTTTATCGGACAAGGTCCTGTCGCTCCTTGCACTGTCTCTGCCTGCTCCATGCATGCTGTGTGTTCCCTATCCATTTCCGTGGTGTTTCCATCACTTTCAGAGGTTTTCAGGTGTTTAGGTAACCTTGCCTGCGAAGAACTTGGGTAAACTGCAAAAATGCTCGTATCTCCCATTGACTTCAAAAGGGTTCGTTATTCGGTACGAATATATAAACTTTTGGAAAAGTTCGTACCGAGTACCGAGCACACGAGCATTTTAATATTCGCTCATCTCTAGCCATGAACCATGAAAGGCTCCAGCTATCAGCACTGCTAGAGTCCTGGACTGTACGTCGTAATGTCCTGGTTTATACACAGATCATTACCGCTTGATCGCGCATCTTCTAATCTACCCCTGCTGTACACAGGATTTCCTTATAGACACCCAGAACTTGTAAGACACACGTGTAACAGGACTATTAGTCACCGCATTGTGTCCCTATAGGACGCTGAGATCACCGCCTTATTCCTGTAATGAGAGGATTTCTACTAATTACTTTCTAGTAATTTTTTTTCTCATGGCATTAATCTGAAGTGGCCCCAGAGGATGTCTGCAGGGCCCGGAGCTGCTCAGTGTCAGATACAGGAATAATTATGTTCTCAATGCAGAGGTTTAATCTATCTATCTATCTATCTATCTATCTATCTATCTATCTATCTATCTATCTATCTATCCATTTATATATCTATTCTATCTATCTGCATGTTATGTTATGTCTATCTATCTATGTAATGTCTATCTATCTATCTATCTATCTATCTATCTATCTATCTATCTATCTATCTATCTATCTACATACTACAAGTGGAGTACAGGAGTCCTTTCTTTACTGTATTTTGGCCTGGGAACCATCTCCTGGAAAACCCACAACTTAATATCAAGTGCTATCCAAGCCTTCTCCAGACCGCACACTAATAGACCAGGATGAAAACATCACATAACAGGACATGAAGGACAAGGCCAACTATGCACATTGCCATGAATAGAGATGAGCGAGCTCAGTGTCAGATACAGGAATAATTATGTGACATTCTCAATGCAGAGGTTTAATCTATCTATCTATCTATCTATCTATCCATTTATATATATTTTATGTCTATCTATCTATCTATCTATCTATCTATCTATCTATCTATCTATGTTTTTATCTACCTCCAGTCTTTCTATTTATCTTTCTCATATCTATGTCTATTATCTATCTTTCTATCACCTATAATCTATCTATCTATCTATCTATCTATCTATCTATCTATCTATCTATCTATCATCTATTTATCTATCTATCTACCATGGGGACAGAGGCTTTTAGCACAGGAGTTAGCTAAGGCAAGGAATATGATGATTTCTGTCACATTTTGGTACACAGTAAAGCTCCTTTAATACTGAATCCCAGTCTGTTTTCTTGCACTTATGGAAATCCCTGGAAAATTCCTATCTATAGAGCTGAGCAGATTCACACTTTATGCTCTGAAAATATCCGTCCTGTGACTTCCAGAGCAGTCTGTGTATGGGAAGGCTTAGATAAATGACTAATAGGACATGGGGCTGTGAATACAAGGAGTCATCACAATTCCATCACAATTAATAAGCTCTACGATCTGAAATCCCTGCAGAAGACTACAAGAGAAGAAAAGAATAACATGATTGCCCCTCCTCCGCTCATTACATGAGTCCAAGTTGGAAATCCCATCTGACACTGCTAATTTATTTTCTGTAATGGGACTAATCAACGAGACATGTGAGAAGAGTGGAAAATGTAAACTCAGATAATTAGCGAGTGCCAAACAATAGTTCACTTGCTCATTATCACAGGGAATGGTATAGTCCCAGGCAGTACATTCGAATCCCTGAGATATCTGTGCTGTCCATTAGCAGCACCCCGTGTGGTTGGGTCTGGTATTGCAAGTTCATCTTTTACATGTTATTAATGTTTAATATTATTCTTGTGAGAGTAAAAGTCATGTTCTACTAGGATTCAAAGATACTCAGAAATGACACATACAACACATATGTAATATGTATTATCTGTTATGAGACACGCTGTGGAAACACGTCATCGGGGAGAACATTTCTGATTATTAGCATGTGGGCAGTTAAAGGAGTGGTTAAAAAAGAGGAAGAATAAATGGGTGATATAGGCAGAAAAGATATAGGGGGAGATTTATCAAAACTGGCCTAAAGGAAAACTGGCTTAGTAGCCCATAGCAACCAATCAGATTCCACCTTTCATTTTCTAAAGGAGCTCTGAAAAATGACAGGTGGGATCTGATTAGTTGCTATGGGCAACTCAGCCAGTTTTCTTCTACAGCAGTTTAGATAGATCTCCGCCATATTGCTTATGAGTCCATACTAGCACCGGATACACCGCCACACATCATCAGATGTGGTAGGTGTTTTCCTCATCAGTATATATGGCGATGTGTCTGTTTTTATGCAACCTTTTTAACGTTAAACAGTGCGAATGGTTAATCTATAGGCTGCATGTACCCTAGGAAGACACCATGTGATTGGGTATTACAAGTAAAACTCACCAATGGGAATGTGCAGGCAAACAACACAACTGTTCTTGGGGAGCTCAGAGCAAAATGATTATTTACAGCTCCCATTGAAATCAATGTTAACTGTATAAATTCCTATACACTGAGCTCCTCCTAGTGGTGACAGCATGCAGCCAATTTTATAATATACCATGTGAACGGAAGAAGGAGATTTATCAATGTATTTATGCAACTTGTCTGATGCAAATACATTGAGACATATGGTGTTCAGAACCAGTGGTGTCACTATAATTCATAGGAAAATAAGATATGGCCCCCACCACCTAGTATAAAAAGATGAAAAGCAGTATAATTAGTAATAATTAAAGGTATGTATAATAGCACTATATATCACAAAACCCACATTATAGAAATAAGCCGCCATATAGTTATTCCCCACAAAAACCTGACTGAGCCCCACAACTTCTGGGCCCCTTAGTAGGTACAGTGACTGCTATGGCTATAGTCATGTTCCTGTTCAGAACAAGTGCCATATTTATGAAACACCCGTTCCAGTTTTCACAACATAGAGGTCATATAAAGTGGGTGAGGCAGAGGCTTAATTTTTTATTATTATTTATTTATTTATTATTTATTTTTATTTTTTTATTAAAAAATTCCTCCACTTAAAGAGGTAATCCTATACTCAATGTAAAAAAATTAAATGAAAATAAAAATCAAATGAAAATGAAAAAAAAAAGAAAATAAGCTGTAATATAGGATATGACAATCTCTTTCTAACAAAGCTAGAACCAGCCCTGTACCTCACATAGATCCAGAGATCTTCCTATTCATTACTCAAATTGCTCTGTTAGATTTCTAGCAAGCTGGGAGCTCAAGGAGATTGTCCTTTCTACTGCAGCTCTTTCCCTATCACAGCTCAGGAGGCAGCTGAAGGATGAAACTGAGCATGTGCGGCCTTCTCAGTGAGCAGGACAAAGAAATAAGAAAAATACAAACTGCAGGTGGTGCTATACAGAGACATTTTTTGAGTAACTCAGTGGCTATACAAAATTTTTATTTACATGCAATTACAAAAGTATTCAGATCCAGGTGCTGGTTTGAAATTCAGGAAAAATTGGATTCGCCGTGAAGCCGAATTTCCTTGCACTTTGTGGTAACTAATCTCTCTTTCCTGAAATAGCGGTTAAAAAACCCCAAAACATACTCAACTCATCCATTTGCGCACTTAGAGGCCTTCGCAGCCATCTTGATTGCAGAAACCGTGTAAAACCTCTCAGGGGGTGATGTATGACGTCACCACGCTGCCGCGCTGGCCCGGGGGGGGGGGGGGGCGGTGACGTCATCAGTGATTACATTACTGCGCCCGTCCAGTGCGGAAGTCATCATGTCTCACACGGCGTCTTCAATCAAGATGGCCGCGACGGCCTCTTCGCGAGCAAATGGATAAGGGGAGTATTCGTTAATTTATTAAAATTTATTAAATTGTATCCTCAGATGTCTCATTCAGTGATGAATGCGGCGTCCGAGGGGTTCTATGATGGTAGGCGGTGCTATCGCCGATCACATCATTGTGCCTTCTACATACAAAGAGATTCTCTTCGTAATTAAGACATTTATCGCGAATTGAATTCGAGTTTGTGAAATTCAGCGAAAGTAGTCGAATCAAATTTTTCATAACTTCGTTCATGTCTACTTGTAATAATAAGGTAGGATACTGTAAGTCCAGGTGTCAGTGGAGATGAATGTCAGCCTGCACTTAGGTGCTTCAATAGTCTGCGTGGGACATAATTAATACATGAATCACAGCTGAAGGTTAATATACCAGATACCTGACTGTAGTAGAAAGGTCTACTTACACAGCTATTTGTTCTGTTGTTTGTAAGTGATTTATGGAATTTTAATAAAAACCTAAAATATCTGAAAAAAAGCCACGCTCTTGTTATAGTGACGTAAAAGTTGTGACATCGCTGGAGGGTCAGGAGCAAAGTCTTACCAGATAGTCGATTGTATTCTTTCACTCCACAAAGAAACCAAGGGGTCTGCTCTAGTGTGAAGGACTCGCTTTATACAGTCGGTGGGGAGGGAAGGAAGTTTGACGTAGGGCTTTTCCTACCTCCATAGATAGTCGGAATCCGTTCTGCATGGTGCATCAATGCTTGTGCTAAGATGTTTCAAGTTTCTGGAGAAGGCTTCTGTTGTGAAGAACCTCGACAAGGGTATCTAAGGGGTATTCAACATCTAGAAGGGTATTAAATGCGGTATTCAAGCCTAAATCAATTATCACCAATCCACCCAATGGCTCAGTGGGAGTCCACTGAAACCCCCGAAATCGGGGTCTAGATTGGGAGGCCTTGGGAGGCATGCTGCCAATCCAGTGAAAGTCTACTGTTCCCCACCATGGTCATTGTAGCCGTCTGTGCAGGTTGCAATGGCCATATCTATGCTGATCATTTAGCACTGGATTAGTGATACATTTTTCAGGCTCAACACTGCTTTAATGGGCCCCTTACCAACTACTCTATACATAGGACATATGATATTCTTAACAAAATGCGTTTGAGAAGCACTTATGACTTATTTGTTGCAGGATCAGTTGTTTCACTTCAGCAAAGGGCTTTTGATCATGTAGACAAAGTTAACACAAGACACTTGCTAGTGTATTTGTGATGTCCATATTGCTTCCTTCGCTGGCTTTATTCATTCTTCATCTCATTACACTACAAGTTTCCATTACGACCATCCTGCAATCCAGCAGCAGTGGTTATGCTTGTACTCTATAACAAAATTACCTTATTCCAAGACACACTCCCATGGTCCCGGTCACCAGAGAGACCAGAGCTTTTTTCCTACAATGCGGAAGCACGGCCGCCGCTGCTGGATTACAGGGTGGTCGTAATCCCTTGAAATGAGTAGTGTATAATGTGATGGAAAAATGAATCAAGCCAGAATTGTGATTTGCTGAAGTGAGAAAACCCCTTTAAATGTTAAGGATTTTGGTAAATGACTAAGAAGCCATGGGCCTTAATTCCCAGATGGTCGGTTCTTTCCTCCAGACTCTCCCATACACACACAAGCCTAGCTTGGACAAGCATGTACTGTGTATGTGTAATGTAAAGTGAATTAGAAAGATTTGAGAATGAATAAGCTTATGCAGGCTATGTGAATACATGTATTTACTAAGTGATTAAATATACAATAATAAAGAGTAAATAAACATCACTAGCCTAAATGGGGTGGAGACTCCTTCGATCATGCTATAACCCATGGCTATCTACCCCTGTTCTAACACATGACCGACACCCCAGGTGTACAAGAGAAATAGGGCAAGTCTTATTCACATCCTATCTAGATGGAGGCCTGGTGGAGTCTCCTAAGACAAGGTGGGTAGCAGAGTTTTAACCTGTTAGCCCTTCGTCCAGTGTGCAGCACACATGTCTCTGAGATCACTCAGGAATGTGGTCTTATCAGCACAATGGGGGATGGGTTTCCCTTTCTAAACCAACTTCATTACAAGGAAAACTTATAAATGATTACACAAAGTATTAAACAGAATTAAAGGGGAGAACCAATCAGTTACTTAAAAATACCCTTACAATACAGTATGTTTTCAGTAGAGAGAAAGAACTAAGCTCTGTGAACACCTCTAGTGGTGGCTCTTCTTATGGGGATAAAGGATTTCAACATGGCCGACCCTTCAATCCTTCAGCATCTGCTGCTGGGGAAGATTTTGGTGATCCTAGGCATATTATCTATGTCTAGGCATTCCATCCGAAATTGGTGAGTTTGGCCAACATTTACCTAATATATGTGCTGCTTAACATTTTGATAAGTTGAAACATCTAGCCTTGAATTTTTATCCTCAGTTGATGGAATGAGGGTCTTATTCATTTCCTGAAACTTATTTATGAGTTCCAACAAGCTGAACAGTGGTTCAAGACATTTTAGACCAGTTTTATCATTGTTTTTGTAGGTTATGGCATTGTCATGCTTGGGGAAGTTCATCTTAGCTTTATCAAAGTTAAGCCAACATCTGAAAAAGGGCCCAAAGCAACATACAAAGTTAGGTCAGCAACATTATGAAATTAACTTTGGCAAGAATGGTCCAAAAGTGACTGAAAGTTGCTCATTCTCCACTCTTAACTGCTGCAAGGTGTTTATTTTGGTGTTTGTCTTGCAGCCTCCTGAGTAATCACTAATTGACTGCACTGCTGTGGATGTCAGGCAAAGACACTGCAAACACAGATGTGTAGGACAAGATAGTGGAATATCAGGACTTTAGACATTGCCAGAAGAGCCAAGGTCAATATGAAAGAGAACAGCAAGGAAGCTATAAATCTGAAGAAGTGAGACGTAGGTCCCAAAAATATAGCTACACCTTGATGGTTCTAAACATTTTGTGAACGTCTGTTCTCTATCCCTCAGGGGTAGTCTCTCAGATGAGCTATTCTTTAGCAGCTATTCATTCTCAGGAAATGATGATTTTTCTGGATGAGTCTTCACTTTGGGTCTACTTGGCAGGAGCTCACACATGCAGGTCTTTCTTCTAGCACTGCACAACTCTGACTCTTTAATAGCCAAGGGGCAGGACCAGCCCATCAACTAGGCTAATCCTGCCAATAATAACCATTTGTTGCCCATGCATAATCATGTTGGATTTATCATGCGTAATTAAATTAGTGCTTTGAAAACTAAATCACAACACATAACTTTTGAAAAACAATGAACCTTTAGCAGTGATCTGCTGGGTCACTGCACATAGAAAAGTGTCCCTACATCTACAAGAGAGCCCAAAGACGACCTGCTGAAGGTGGATACTTCTTGACATTTCTTTGATAGAGTAAATGTTTGTAAAAGATAAATTAAAAATGAAATATAGAAAAATAAGACAGAAGGAAGAGACTTGGAGTAGAAGCTAGTCAGGCAGATTGTCCTGTTATTATGTAGATGCCTGTGATTTGCTGATATGAGCGGCACTAATTAGTAATTCTCTAATTATCAAATTGAAGAGAAAGGTAGTGTTGTGCGCAGCAAGGTGAAGAACACATTGTTTATTTACAAGACACTTTCCAGAATTCCTCCAGCTTCACCGGTCTCATCTCTTGAAAAATGTAATTATAAGATAGAACATGTCCTTCTATTTTATCCACGGTGACAGTGCTGACAGCTCTGGGGATTAGAAAGCCACCACCGTGCCGCATCAACAGGCACTAATATCTGTGTATGAAGATGTGACAGGGGACAATGAAAACCTTTCACGGAGTCCAAGTGAAAACGTTTGTCTGTTGATACAGGATCTGCCATTTTAACAGAGCCCCCATCTGCCAGACCATGTCGTGTGGGAGGACTCTGGATGAAGTTTGCAGTTGGAAGTAGCAGAACCATCTGCTGATCTGACAGAATCTTGGCGCTCGGATTCACTCAGTCTTGGAAAATAAAACTATACGTGCAGAGGAGCTTGTCAAGTGTGTGTATTTATTCTTGGGTGAAATCACAATTGACGGGATCCTTCAGTGATCTTCATCCACAGCCCTGCTGTATAAATAAAGGTTTGTAGGATAATTACATGAGAAGAACTGTAAGAGAACAACTTTTGGTCTTTTTGGAAAAAAAATTGGTATTGAAAATTTTCGGAGACACTGGCATCCGATTCTCTATCAATTCGCAAACACAAGATGGAGCGCTACAAAGATAAGAAAATCATAACAAGAAAATACAACCTCAACACTTAGTATAGTGATAGTGTTATAACAACAAGTAGGCGGTTTTGTGGGCCAAACAAACATTCACTATCTTGGCATCACTGTCACTAAGACTTTCATGGTGGAAAGGCGACAATATTCTCTTGGACTGATCTTCCTGTGAAGAACATGTGCATTGGGGGATGAACCTACACCTTTATTTCTCTGTCATTCAGTTAACAGTGATGGTTCATTTCTGAACTGACAACTTATGAAGTTCCCAAATTACACAGACAGTTAGAATAACCTTCCAACCTTCCAATAAAATGGACCTGGCCTAAGCCAACTGAGGAGTCTACATCTTGAATAGTTTCCACAGATGATCATGCAGTAGATTAGCAGTGATTTCACTGGCATTTTGTGCTCATGTGATGTTAGAGATTCTTCAGATACTGTGTAATGTATTGTAGAGTGGTACGGCTACGGCATAGGATCTCCCCAGATTTTATCTTACAGCAGGCCTTGTTGACCATGTAATGAAGCAATAACATCTGACTCAACTTCACATTATAAGCTCCAGGACTTGTTTTAGGGGTCGGGAATACTTTATGTTTAGCTTCTTTTGAATTAGTTTACAGTGGAATGGAGAACACTGACTAATACTCTACTGGTATATTGGATGATGTCAGCTTTGGAACATGACCCAAAGTGATGACCTTGTAGTCCTATCCAGATTCCGTTCCAATGAATGCATGACCCTGTCAACATCTAACAATTCAGTTGCACGCTATTGATGTAAAGGGTTGCCTATATTTTCAAATGCCCTACTTTTCAGTTTCACGTTTATATAGGCCACCTATTTAGGACCCTTATTTTCTCACTTGAGAGCAACTATGAAGATCAGCTCTAGAGAACTCAACATTATTGTGTTTTGCACAGATTAATGGGGACTGTGTAATACTAGTGGACTCCCAATGCATAACTTTAATAGAGGGCTATAATGTGGGGATGGTTGACTGTATGTGCATACCGTTGGGTATTAGAGATGAGCGAATCATGCAAAATTTTATTCGCAGAAGATTTGCTGAACTTTTCTTAAGATTCGTATATTCGATGAATAGATTTGTTGAATTTGCGTACAAAATATACGTAATTATATGGCTTTTAGCGAATATTCGCACACTAATAATGAACGTTCAGGTAAAAAAGGTATGCAACCTCTTTGAACACATATGCATGAGCGTACACATTGCATACGAATCCTCAGAGTATTATTGTCTAGCGATTATGTAATACGCAGGCTTGCACGCATGAGTTGAGAGGCCGCGGCGTGCACTCATCAGAGGCAAACAAGTTTTACAAATGGCATCCAGGCGATCATCAGCATTTAGCTCTGCAGAGCTGAAATACATGATCCGGCTGTTGGACCGGCAGGATTACAATGGCACACACCGCTACCCAAACTAGCATAATAAGGAGGTGATCCAGCAGGCTTGCACCATAGTTTTGACACCATGCGTACCCCGGGCCAGATCCAGCGGAAATGGCCGATCTGAAGTTCAAGTGCCCAGAGCGGCTTAATGAGATGCGCGCAGAGATACGGCAGGGTGAGTATTGCGAATACTACTAGTAGATGCTCCGGCTACAGGTCCTTTGGAACTGCTGCCCTGTGCCACCTTCTCCTGTTTTTAGAGCTCAAGGTCTGGCTGGAACTGGACCCCTTTTGCTTATCCATTCCAGACATTTTTCAATTCACTCTGTGGCCCTGCAGCTGGTCTTTGTCCCTGTATCTCCCTGTCTCTCCTGGTCTCTCTCTCCCTGCCTGATTAATTACTAGCCCTGAACTGGCCCTGCACTGGCCTACACTTGCCCTGCAGTATCCCTGATATGTGTAATATGTATTCTCAGAGCAATTACACCCCAATTTTCACAAAACAGATCTCAGAGTCTCAGAACTTCACACACAGTGCTTCTGCTCGTCTCAGCAGTCGCAGCAGAAGTGATGCGTCACTGCCTTACCGAGCCTGAGCCAATCAGAGCAAGCCCTGCCCACTAGATCAGGTGACTGCTTTCTTCCAGGACGTTTGCACACGATAAATGAACTAACAGTAAAAGTTCGCTAATGAACTGAATTCGTACGCAACAGCGTATACAGTAACTTATACGCAGCAATAGCATATAATTTATAGGATAACTACGTAGCAAATGCGTACAAATCCGAAGCGAATCACCTAATATTCGGATTCGCTTTGCAGCTGAAAATTTCCAAGATTCGATACAAATCGACGAATGTCCTCATCTCTATTGGGTATGTCTCCAAATATCCCCCTCCCCTTCCATATACAGTGGCCCAGATTTACTAATGTGTATGCACCAAAAATCTGTCCAACGCAGTTGTACAAATAGGTGCAATTTGGCACAACTAGGGTTTCTACATTTTTTACCAACATACTCGACAAGTAATGGAGGAGTGTAAAGGGAGTGGAGCTTCTCTGGAAGGTGTGAGCTTAAGATTTTGCTCTAAAAATGCTCCACAATTCTGGCATAAAAATTTGTCTCAAAGTAAGCCAACCAATAGTTTGTATAGAATCTATAGAAAAGTGTTTATCCCTGCACCAGATTTATCTTTCAGCTTGAGCCCCTGTAACATAGCAACATAGTTTATAAGGCCGAAAAAAGACATCTGTCCATCCAGTTCAGCCTGTTTTCCTACAAGTTTATCCAGAGGAAGGCAAAAAAAACCCTGTGAGGTAGAAGCCAATTTTCCCCACTTTAGCGGAAAAAATTCCTTCCCGACTCCAATCAGGCAATCAGAATAACTCCCTGGATCAACGACCCATCTCTAGTAACTATAACCTGTAATATTATTACCTCCAGAAATACATCCAGGCCTCTCTTGAACTCTTTTAGTGAACTTACCATCACCACCTCCTCAGGCAGAGAGTTCCATAGTCTCACTGCTCTTACCGTAAAGAATCCTCTTCTATGTTTGTGAACAAACCTTCTTTCCTCCAGACGCAGAGGATGTCCCCTCGTCACATTAACAGTCCTGGGGATAAATATATCATGGGAGAGATCTCTGTACTGACCCCTGTGATAGATCTAGTCCAGTCTACACAGCCAATCTAAGGTTATGCCATCTACAGGATTAGTAAATCTGGGCCAGTATCTGGGGTTAACTTTCAGGGAACTCTCATTGCTTCATTGCCACCTGGGGAAGCTTTGCCCATAACCAGTAGGGACAGGGGCCAGCCTGCATAATCTCTGCCCACATCTGGTTAGTCATCCTATATATCTGCTACATCAGATGACAGGCTTTGGCACTGCAATGCAAAATATGTGTTGCAAGCGATCCCTGGTTGCAAACTGGATTGGCATGCAGTGGCATCTGATAAACCTAAACTTTTTATTGGATGCATAGTCTAATACACTACTTGGTACTTTTTTTTGCACATGTACACCACAAGCCTTTCCATAAATGTTAACTGCAGAGGAACTGAACACTCGCTGTCGGGTTCCTGTGTACAGTATGTTACAGCTGATTTTTTGGGGTCCCAGCAGTGAACAAATGATTTTAATTAGTTTTGTAATGTTCTTCTGCTTCTTTAATTGTGTTGGTTGGTTGGTTGGTTGGATGAATGCATGTCTACCTGTCGGTGACCAATAATCCATGAAGAAACTGTACACAGAAGGTTTTCAGGAGGGTCTTTCTACTTTGCAGTAGACTGCCTCACCCTTCTGCACAGGTTTGTTTTAGGACCCCTCACTCAGGCAATAGGAAGCAGGAAACAGTTAACTAGAAGACAGGAAGCTAAGAGAAAGTCATGGAGAGATATTACGGAAGGTGGATGATTTCTTATACTTCCAGCGCCATGCTGAATTGGCATTTCAGTATGTAAATGTGCTTTTAATAAAAGCTTCTCGTGGTATATGACAGCCTCACTTAGAATAAAAGCTGCTCATTATGTGCTGGTTTTATGCAGGGAATGTCTCCAGGATATAGGGAGTCATCAAGTTAAATATCAGTGAGGCAGATGTCATCTCCAGCCTATTAGAAAATAATCACTGACCCAATCTCATTTCTGAGCTTTTATATGAACGGGGTATTGGGTCCTCAGGTTTCGGATCTCCTTGAGCAGTAAATATCAGGTTCCTGGATTTAGGTTGATCTTCAGAGATGAGTTAATAAGGTTCACGTGTAGGATCTTTATTTTTATTGGACAGCAAGCCTATAGAAGGGTGGGAGCACCTCTATTATATTAGACTGATTGATAACTGGGACCCATGCAATATTGTGATTCTCAATCTAATTACCAATAAAGGCCATGGGAAAGACCTTCTGGGTATAGCTTAGTGAGCTGCACTACCACTGAGATAGGGTATATTGTATTAGAACAGAGGTGCACAGGGGAAGATTGGTCATAGACCCTACAGGGAAATTTCCCAGTGGGCCGATGCCCCAGGGGGCCACCCAAGTCCTCCTCTCTGCCGCTGACCGGGTACATAATGAGCTATCAACAATAATTAACGCTGTGGGAATCAGGTACTTGTACCAGGCCAGCAACTGCACATGTCCTCCTGAATTCAACTGCTGCGGCCACACCTCACCTCCTAAGCCCCCTGATCCATAGACAACTGGAGGAGGAGGACAGAAGATGGCCACTATTGATGGACACCACCGAGGGCCAGCTTTTGGGGCAGTATATTGTGCTACACTGTGTTATTTGGTTCTGCTGAGATGGTATTTTGCACTATGGTTTGTTGACCCCACGTACTTGTGCTGCCCTGCCTTCTGTTAAATTGGACCTGCCTACAAAATGGGGCCACTTTTAGTTTTTTTTTCCCCAGGGCCACTTTCAGTTTCCAGTCCGCCCCTGGAGGTGCACAACCACTAGAAGGCAAATTTTTGTGTAAGAGTATGGCCACAAGGTTTCTGCATACAGTTTTCGAAGCCAAAATCAGGAGTGGATCATAAAAAGAAAAAAAAAATGTAAAGGACAGATATGACTTCTCCTCTTTTTTTTAATTCACTCCTAGTTTTAGCTTCCAAAACTGCATGCAGAAACCTAAGTGTGTGGCTGTACCCTAACTATTTAGTTGTTGGGGGATGTGGATGGGGAGAGAGCACCAAAACCTCAGATACTCTAAACTCTACCATATACTTACGTGACAATTTTTCCATTGAGTTTGCTATATAAAGCTATACGCAGAAGTCATTGAAACTATCTAGATCGTAAATCAACTTAATGATATATTCTACAGATGAGCAAGTTTCCTAAAATTTGTTTTGGGTCTGAATTGGCCAAGAAATTTCTTTCGGGAAGGAATCAATTCTATTTCTATTTACGTTGAAAATGTGTTAAATGCTCTCTCTTTATAGCTCTGATTGAAGGAGTTCCCCACTTGTGACTCCCCTATTAATGGCCAAGAGTGAATACACCCAGTTTTCTGGTAATATAACTATGTGATTTGGCAGAATTAAATGGATTTTCCGGGATCCCCAAAAAAGAATATAAAAAAGAATAAATAAAATATATATGTATAAAATATATATATATTAAGAAACCTTACTCACTTGCTCTTTCCCCTGTCGTTCTAATGCTGCCGCTCCGGTGCTTCCAAGGGTCTTTGTTTTAGGGACTGTCATGATGATGTGTCCAACTACTCGATATGACTACTCAAGAATAATGTGAGGTAGTTGGGTATGTAGAGAGACCATGGCTGTGGCAATGACACGTCTGACTACCCTAAGGTGACTGTGGAGGGATGTAGTTCCAGAAGCATAGGCGCTGGGTGCTCCAGAGTGGTGGTGCTGGAATGGTGGGGGATTGAGCAAGTGAGTAAGGTTTCCTTTTTTTTCATTTTATAACAATCTTCACCTTCCCACAATCTTTTGGGGTCCTGGAAAACCCCTTTAATACAACTAGATGTGATACAGTCTCACAGAGATGAATGGAGAACCGCAGTTCACATACTCGGTTCAATCTCCATTCAAATGGGGGCACCAGTTTTTGTGATGGCTGGTGTCCAGCAGTCAGACCCCCACAGATCTGAAACTTAGCAACTATTCTGTAGATAAGTGATAAGTTGTCAACCCTTTAACCAAGAATGTGCAGTATTTTGGCACATGAGCATATTACATGAGGCCCTATGGTACCTCCATCTACCTCAAATTTCATATGGAGGTATCGTACCATGTTATGCAGAACCATTGCTGTTAGGGGGATACATTTGTAATATGGTGCCTTGTGGTGCACCATCACATACTCGACTGACTCTCCATTCAAATGGGGGCACCAGTTTTTGTGATTGCTCTGGGGTCCCAGCAGTCAGACCCCTACCAATCTCTTCTGTGGATAGGTGATAAGTTGCATATTCCAACTCCTGACCTCCATGAGGCCCTACGGTACCTCCATCTACCTCCAATTTCATATGGAGGTATCGTGTCATGTTCCATAAGTCACCTCAGTCAGTAGAGGGTAGTAGTAGGGGGATATATTTGTAATATGATGCCTTATGGTGCACCATCATATACTTAGCTGCCTCACCATTCAAATGGGGGCACCAGTTTTTGTGAGACCTCTACCAATCTGAAACTTCTTTGGACAGGTGATAAATTGCCTTTCTGGGACAACTCTTTAATGCCAAGAAAGTGAAATGTTTTGGCAGATAAGCATATTCCAGCTCCATACAGACCTCCATGAGGCCCTATGGTACCTCCATCTACCTCCGATTTCATATGGAGGTGTTCTGCCATCTTGTTTAAGTCACTAGTATATTAAGCAACTTCTTAGAGCTATGGCTTTAAGGGGAATACATTCGTAATATAATGCTTTATGGTTCACCATGACATACTGTGTCAAAGCCCCTGGAGCTCCATATGCCATCGTAAGGCTTCTGTACACCCAGTTTTATCATGAACATGAGGCTGTAGTGTGAACAGATCCTTATTTGGCTTCATGCAATCGTCAGATGGAGGTAGAAAGCACTTCTCTAGCTGGCCTCATTGGCATGTGTGACATCTTTGCAGAGAGTTGCATTTTCCTGGTGTATATCATCCGCTTTAATCAACATATGTCCGGATTCTATTTATACAGTGCAGGCATCTGCACTGGAAGAAAACAATTAGGGCCGAGACACCTGGGGAGACCCCTTCCTCCTCCCCGCCATCCTCTAGACATCCCTTATCCTTGTCTTGTGATAATCAGGAGGTGCCAGATGCCTCTGCTGGAGGACGCAGCTTTATTATCAATGTTCTAATAATTCCTGCATCCCAGATCCATCTTTAATTGTTGCACTAATTCTGCATCGAGAGTTTTCCCACAATGCACCAAGTCTCCGACACTTTCTGTCTCCTGAGAGATGAGATCACTTCAATTTAGCAGAAGAAAGAAGATAAAAAAAATGAGCAAGGGACTGAGAGAGATTAAACGAGGTGGGGATTCATGTTTTCACTTGCTGAAGGCATTTGAATGGAGATTTTTGTGTAGATGCAACGAGGGGGAGAAAATCTCTCATCGAGGAAACAAGGGGGCAGAAAGTAGTTCACACACAGTCAGGGGTCGAGGGGGGGCACTTGGGTGTTAATTCCTTGTGTCTGTGTTAGGACGAGCAGTGAATACAATGCAGTATGAAATTAGGCCAAATAGTCATGGAGAAAGAAGGTTTTCCAAAGACGTGAGGGAGATTTTTGTAAATTAAGAAACCTTATCATTGAGTATAGTCTCCAAGAGTACCCTAATGCATTAGAAAGGGTCAGAATAAGGTTGGTTGGAGTGTCTATCCCACCTTTGGGTCTCAGAACCCCCCACCTAACCCCAGGGGTGGACTGGGAACTTAAAGTGGCCCTGGAAAAAAAAAAAAAAACTAGACCAGGCCCCAAGGAAGTTGTAGGCGAGTCTACAGAGAGACTGTCTATTGACAGAAGGCAGGAAAGCACAAGCAACAAGTAGGCAGGGACCAGGGGCGTAGCTAGAACTGACTGGGCCCCACAGCAAATTTTTGTATGGGGCCCCTCCCCAACTTAATGGACGTACTCATACATGCACTCACCACATACATGTACGCACTCATACACGCACTCACCACATACATGTACGCACTCATACACGCACTCACCACATATATGGACGCACTCATACACGCACTCACCACATACATGTACGCACTCATACACGCACTCACCACATACATGGACGCACTTATACACGCACTCACCACATACATGGATGCACTCATACACGCACTCACCACATACATGGACGCACTCACCACATACATGGTCGCACTCACACACAGTCACCACATACATGGACGCACTTATACACACACTCACCACATACATGGACGCAATCACCACATACATGGACGCACTCACCACATACATGGTCACACTCACACACAGTTACCACATACATGGACGCACTCACCACATACATGGAAGCACTTATACACGCACTCACCACATACATGGACGCACTCATACATGCACTCACCACATACATGGACACACTCATACACTCACCACATACATGGACGCACTCATACATGCACTCACCACATTCATGGAGGCAATCACCACATACATGGACGCACTTATACACGCACTCATCACATACATGGACACACTCACACACAGTCACCACATACATGGACGCACTCACACACAGTCACCACATACATGGACACGCTCATACACACAGTCACCACATACATGGACGCACTCATACACGTCCATTATATATAGATGGACATATACAGTATACTGTATACACACACACACACATTACACACACATGAACATACAAGTAGTTATACACCTATTTCTACACACAAACACTTACCTTTCCTGTAGACAGCTGATGTTTGGTCCTCACAGGCAGCCTGGAGAAGTAGATGCCATCACCCTTCTGTGCTATCCAGGGACAGCAGTGGAGGGGTTAATCAGTAACCTGGAGGGAGGGGGGCAGGCAGGCACTGTAGAACTCTGTGTGCAGGAGCAGGATCCCATAAAGTTCTGCTATTGGCTGACAGCAGATGTCATAGTGAGCTGCCAGCCAATAGAAAACAGAAAGCAGTACTGGCAAGGGCTGTACCAGTACTGTGGATCCCAGTCTGAGAACAGCCATAGGAGGAGGAGAACATAGCATGGAGGAAGTGTGTTGTGCCTGCAAGGACCTGTGGTGGGCGGAGCTCCAGCGCTGCTGCTGTCAGTACTGCTCTGGGGCACCTTGTGAACTTGGGCCCCGAAGCAGTCGCTTCCCCTGCTTCCCTGATAGCTACGCCACTGGCAGGGACAACAGATGTAGGGGGGCCAGCAATACCATAGTGCAGCACAAAATATCGCCCTAGTAGAACCAAATACCACAGTGCAGCATAAAATACTACCCTATCACCATACTAAGAACGGTAATACAGTTGAATTCAGGAGGGCACCTATGGATGCTAAGTGCCAGATGTGCATAGCATTAATTAATGCTGAGAGCATCACTGTGAGGAGGGCTCATCGTTCCAACAGGAAATTTCCCTGTAGGGTATATGGCCAGTCTGCCCCTGTCCAACCCTCTGTCGGAGCTTCATATAGAAGAAGTGGCCAAGCATGTGTGATTTCGAGTTCTTAACCTTGTCATGGCAACTGCAGAAAGTAGAGATATTTGTGACCCCCCCCAAGCCAGAACTGCATAGCAGTTAAATTGATGTTTGAGGAATTGTATAAAGAGAAACTGAATCTGACTTGTAAGGCTGTGTACCTCCATCTTGTTTGGATGTGTTCTTTAACTTGCTGCTGAGTAAAGAAAACCTTGATTTACTTGTTCATCTCTCCTGCCTATCAATTTATACACAAACACTAAAGGAACTGTAACATACTGCACCCCAGGGCCGATTGGGTCCCAGTGTTTAGGAATGCCGAGTGGTATATTGTGGCTACCTGGATACTGTCGCTCCCTGGGGTTAGGCTCTGTAGCATCAAAAGAGCTGTAGCTCAATAAGTCAAGCCCAGACTTGGTAAAGTTTAATAGTTTCGCTTGAATAAAATTGAGATAAACTTGTGTTATCCAAACAATATGAGATTTTTCTCTTGGCTCCAGCAGGCTAAGGGTAAACTGGCAGGTGAACTTGAATACTTTGCTTTTTCTTTCTCTGCTGTGCTAATCTCTGGCTTCAGTCTGGTTACTGGACTTGGTAGCAGCTCTGGTACCTTTGAGTGGAGTGCCGTTGTCCATTGACCCCCTCATAATACTCAGTCTGTGAACTGCCTGGAGCCATGGTGCTCTACAAGCTGCTTCCCAAGGAAGACTTCTGCTGCATGAAGGGGTGCGCTCGCCTCACTGCGCCATGTCTGCTCTCCTTCCAACTTTCAACTAACTCTAGCTTCTTGAAACACCCCCTTGGTAGGAAGCAAGACTAGCTCACTTCCGTCAAAAGGTGGGAGAATGGAATGGTAAGGTCCATTCTAACTAAAGATCTCTCTCTCTCTGCAAGATACACTTATAGGATGTGGGGGTTGCAGAAGCTGGAAGAGTATGCACTACCCATATAAATAGTGACTACCAGATGGGTAGCTGTTGGGCCAAATGGAAAACGTTTAAAAATTTCTGCATTGAGCTACATGAAAAGGGGCTTCTTTGTACTTGGTTTAACCAATCCAGTTATGATTTTAACTTTTGGATTGGAAGAACTGCTCTGGGATGAGAAGGTGGGAGATGCAAGCCTTAAGCTATGTGCTTTGTGTGTCTTTTTCTTTATTCTCCCAAGTTGTAGGGTCCAGAGAGTACTTTTGGGAGCATTACCAGGAGACCACTTTATAACTAAAAGACTATATGACACATTGAAATCAACATACCACATTCTTCACAACAAGAGTCACTCCATACAGTAGATCTAATAGGCTAACAGAAGGGGCCTCCAAAAACAACCCTCCCCTTTGTTATGGAAAGGAATTATGCAAAGGAAATGCCCCCTTTAACATTGTCCTATTAGTGACATCTTGAGGCAGTACCGCCTCCAATAGCAGGTGATGCCTCTAAAATCTTGGATGGGGTGCACTGTACCCCACTGGATTGGCACGGACACTTTTTGGTGCACACAAGAAACATTTATTTACTTCACTTACAGGCACATTATTCTTTGTGCTTACTGTTACTTTAAGTGGTACACATGCATAATAGTTACAATCTCTGCATACGGGACAAAGCTTGGTGGTTACTCTCAGCAGCAAAGTCTGTGTAGAAGGACAGAACAGTTGCAAAAAAACTCAGCAGTCTCTGAGGGCTAATGGTCAGGTTGCTTCCTAGATGGTTGATGGCTAGTGCCTCAACCTTCAGTGCCTCTTTGGGACCACCACTACTTGTAGGATGAGGGTATTTTTCAGCTGCCGATCCCGTATTGGACTCTCTTACTGGTGTGGTCACCTGTAGTTACTGTGTGTTCTTTACGTTTCCCTATCTGAGGCCTTATCCAGGCTGAGGGATCACCTTCAGGGCTCCCTTGCAAACAGCCTCTCAGACTCACAGACCTGTGCAGCTCTCTCACCGTCTCAGCCCCTCTTATGAGCTTCTTTCTCCAGGACCCATCAGTCTCAAACTATTACTATCTTTCTCAACATCCAGATGGACTACACCTCAGGGTCCACTAAATCCCCAGCCTCTCTCCCACAGTGCTCCTCTACCACCTTCAAGTCTGACGCACAGAGCAATAATGGTCCCGTAAGGACTGACAACTCCTTCAGGAACACTATTCTAATGGTCCACCGGCTTCTACTCT
Organism: Rhinella marina; assembly: GCA_900303285.1. Taxonomy (NCBI): domain Eukaryota; kingdom Metazoa; phylum Chordata; class Amphibia; order Anura; family Bufonidae; genus Rhinella; species Rhinella marina. The sequence continues at coordinate 49,218 of ONZH01029619.1, read as the reverse complement.
ACGGACCATAGGGTGAACGGATGTTGTGAGTACCATTGTCATATCGGTACATGGTAACATTTCAACTTTCCATGCTCACTGCAGTGATGTACATTGATGCCCACGGATGGAAATTACCAGAACCATTTTACCATCCTCAGAAGAATTCCTTCAGCAATCTATGACTTGTAACAGGATCAAGTAGCTTTATTTCCCTCTAGCAACATTTCTCCTTCCTTTAAATGGCATCAGATTTCTTATTAACTGGTCTTTCTGCAAGGCCTTAATTACAAGGGTGATTGGCATCGGCTGCAAACCTACCGTAGGCAAGTGATATCAAGGGAAATACTGCAGTAATGCGGTTTCAAGTAGGCGATGAGGCTCAACTATATTAGAAGGTTATTTTTATTGCTAGTTTTTGTGTATTTTAGTCCTCCTTTATGAATTGTAATATTTATTTGATATCTTGTTGCCATATATTTTGTATTATCTCACAGCAACAAATTGAAAATAAGCATTATCGCCGTCCCCGTAGAGCTGGCTCCGCTCGAAACGTGGATCGAGAAGATTATAAAATTGTTTTATGGTATCAATTTTCGACGGTTTCCCAAGATTAGAGCCTTGTTCTAATCAGATTTCTAATCACTTCAGCACATAATAAACAATCCGCACGTTGAGCCAAAGCCGATGGAGTCCGTTTGTAAATGCCTGGTTTATTATTTATGCCGACGCCCTGGCTCTTGGCTCATCGAGCTCTATAGCAAACGTGGGCTTGTAAAACAGATATTTATAACACATTTAGCACGATAGTGGCGGTGGCGTCAAATCGGGAGCTGTTACTTTTTATTTATTTGCCCTGCAAAATAAATGTAGAAGAGATCGGGAACTAGCAGCTAGAAACCGACCGTACAGCATCAGGATGGAAGAGCTGGGATTTCATGGCCTAAAGTGGTACCGAGTAATTATGAAACATATTGAACGGTGTAAAGGCGAAATAATTTCCAGGTTGTCTCCAGAGAGAAGGAAGAAATGAACCTTATTTCCTTTTCCCCTGACTTGACCAGGTTTAGTGTTGAGCGAATCAAAGTATCCGAAGTGGACTTCCATCTGAATTTCAGAAAAAATCTCATTAGAATTTCTTGCACTTTGTGGCAACAAATCTTTTTTTCCTAAAATTGCAGAAAAAAAACATACTCAACTCATCATTTGCGCGCGAAGAGGCAGTTGTGGCCATCTTGATTGCAGAAACCGCACATAGTAACATAGTAACATAGTAACATAGTTTATAAGGCCGAAAAAAGACATCTGTCCATCCAGTTCGGCCTGTTTTCCTACAAGTTGATCCAGAGGAAGGCAAAAAAACCCTGTGAGGTAGAAGCCAGTTTTGCCCACTTTAGGGAAAAAAATTCCTTCCCGACTCCAGTCAGGCAATCAGAATTACTCCCTGGATCAACGACCCCTCTCTAGTAACTATAACCTGTAATATTATTACCCTCCAAAAATACATCCAGGCCCCTCTTGAACTCTTTTAGTGAACTTACCATCACCACCTCCTCAGGCAGAGAGTTCCATAGTCTCACTGCTCTTACCGTAAAGAATCCTCTTCTATGTTTGTGTACAAACCTTCTTTCCTCCAGACGCAGAGGATGTCCCCTCGTCACAGTCACAGTCCTGGGGATAAATAGATCGTGGGAGAGATCTCTGTACTGACCTCTGATATATTTATACATAGTTATTAGATCTCCCCTCAGTCGTCTTTTTTCTAAAGTGAATAACCCTAATTTTGATAATCTTTCTGGGTACTGTAGTCCACCCATTCCAGCTATGACTTTAGTTGCCCTTCTCTGAACCCTCTCCAGCTCTGCTATGTCTGCCTTGTTCACAGGAGCCCAGAACTGTACACAGTACTCCATGTGTGGTCTGACTAGTGATTTGTAAAGTGGCAGGACTATGTTCTCATCACGGGCATCTATGCCTCTTTTGATGCAGCCCATTATCTTATTGGCCTTGGCAGCAGCTGTCTGACACTGGTTTCTGCAGCTTAGTTTGCTGTTCACTAAAATTCCTAGGTCCTTTTCTATGTCAGAGTTACCCAATATTTTACCATTTAGTATGTACTGGTGACTTGCATTATTCCTTCCCATATGCATAACTTTACATTTGTCAGTGTTAAACCTCATCTGCCACTTCTCTGCCCAAGCCTCCAGTCTATCCAGATCCATCTGTAGCAGTGCACTGTCCTCTTCTGTGTTAATTACTTTACACAGTTTAGTGTCATCTGCAAAAATTGATATTTTACTGTGCAAGCCTTCTAAAAGATCATTAATAAATATATTGAAGAGAATAGGGCCCAATACTGACCCCTGTGGTACCCCACTAGTTACAGTGACCCAATCTGAGTATGTACCATTAATAACCACCCTCTGTTTTCTATCACTGAGCCAGTTACTTACCCACATACAGACATTTTCTCCCAGGCCAAGCATTCTCATCTTATATACTAACCTTTTATGTGGTACAGTGTCAAATGCTTTGGAGAAGTCCAGATATACGACATCCATTGATTCGCTGCGGTCCAGTCTAGAACTTACCTCCTCATAGAAACTGATTAAATTGGTTTGACATGACTGATCCCTCATGAAGCCATGCTGATATGGAGTAATTTGCTTATTTTCATTGAGGTACTCCAAGATAGCATCTCTTAGAAAACCCTCAAACAGTTTACCCACGACAGATGTTAAACTTACCGGCCTATAGTTCCCGGGCTCTGTTTTTGGACCCTTTTTGAATATTGGCACCACATTTGCTATGCATATGGACCATGCTGGTATAACCTGGGTATCTCCTGTATATAATTATATATGTACAGCTGGTATAAGTTATACATCTTCTTGTATATAGTGATATGGACCATGCTGGTATAACCTGGGTATCTCCTGTATATAATTATATATGTACAGCTGGTATAAGTTATACATCTTCTTGTATATAGTGATATGGACCATGCTGGTATAACCTGGGTATCTCCTGTATATAATTATATATGTACAGCTGGTATAAGTTATACATCTTCTTGTATATAGTGATATGGAGCATGCTGGTATAACCTGGGCATCTCCTGTATATTATTATATATGTACAGCTGGTATAAGTTATACATCTTCTTGTATACAGTGATATGGAGCATGCTGGTATAACCTGGGTATCTCCTGTATATAATTATATATGTACAGCTGGTATAAGTTATACATCTTCTGTATATAGTGATATGGAGCATGCTGGTATAACCTGGGTATCTCCTGTATATAATTATATATGTACAGCTGGTATAAGTTATATATCTTCTTGTATATAGTGATATGGAGCATGCTGGTATAACCTGGGTATCTCCTGTATATTATTATATATGTACAGCTGGTATAAGTTATACATCTTCTGTATATAGTGATATGGACCATGCTGGTATAACCTGGGTATCTCCTGTATATAATTATATATGTACAGCTGGTATAAATTATACATCTTCTTGTATACAGTGATATGGAGCATGCTGGTATAACCTGGGTATCTCCTGTATATAATTATATATGTACAGCTGGTATAAGTTATACATCTTCTTGTATATAGTGATATGGACCATCCTGGTATAACCTGGGTATCTCCTGTATAAATTATGTATGTACAGTTATATAATCCGCAATCGCAGACAAGAATAGGCATTTCTATCATAGGGCCGGCCATGTGCTTTCCGCAAATATGGAATGCACACGACCGGTATCCGTGTTTTGCAGATCCGCAATTTGCTCTATGTTCATTATTCATCAGCGAAATCCAGATTCATCTATCAGATTTCAGACAGTGAGAGGTGATTTAGAGAACATATTTCCACTGCTCCTAAGGCCAATGTCGACATGCTTTACACCATTCCGGCAGACGCTTGGCATTGTACTCTACAGTGCAACAAATACTACTACCAACTCTTCCCCGGCTTGTCTGTGGAGATTATGCATTTTACTTGCATTTAGATACCTATTTGCAATTGATGTGGCTAAAAAAAAACCTGGTTAATTATTAGGATGGGTGTCAGTAGAAATTATATACAGTATCTTGTTCAGTGAGCTCTACAAAGGGGAATGGAGGAAAATGGGAGGAGTGGTAATGGCTATGATGGTGGTTAGAGATGAGCAAAGTTTTGAAAGATTTGAATCAGCAACTTTGGCAAAGTTAGCAAGACATTTGATTTGTTACGTATTAATTTGTCACAAATCGTTATAGATGAGGTATACCCAGGCCATTCTGCCTTAAGGTATGGCCACATGTAGCGGCCCTGCTGTGGGCGGGTTGCGGCCAAGCAGTGGGGAAGAACCGTGCAGCCAATTAGCCCACAGCTGCATTTCGTTTAGTAGTGAAGACCACAGTGTATAGTCCTCCTTCATTGTTAATGGCTGCACGGTACCTTCAATACACTTTTAAACAGGGGCTCTTGCTGGTATGGGGTTAGGCTGGTTAGGTGGGGGGACAATATGCATATTATTGCTTTTCTGGTCTGCAATCTCCTGCAGGTTATTTGACAGTAAACACAGAATATTAATCATCCCTGGCAGACCCACTTCTCCAACCCCAGCACATTACTTCCCTACAGGTGGAAGCCCTTCTTCTGCCATCTGTTTTTCCTCCTTTTCCACATCACCTAATATCGATGAGAATAACTCATCAGGAACATCCAGCTCCTCCTCTCACTGCATCTTGCTGACTTTTCTAGGACATGGAGACTTTGAAGAATGATTTGGAAGTGGCCTTCTTTAGGCCATAAATGGGGCTGTTCTGCGAGCTGAGTGAGGCCCGCTACTACGACCAATGATGCCATCTCAAACAGCTTATGGGCAGGGGTCCCTGGTGTCGGACCCCCACAGATCAGATTCTGATGACCATATCTAGAGGCTAAGTCATCAAAATGAAAGTCTTGGAAAACCCCTTTAAATGTCCATGTTATTTCATATTGGTCCACATCATTATAAACAAGTGCAGTACCCCAGGGGACTGCTGCAAAGGGTTAACTAAAGCTAAGAGAGTTAATGCAATGTTCTTAAGTTCAGTGTTGAGACTGATCAGATACTGATGACCGATCCAGAGGATAGATCATCAGTATGAAAGTCTCTGAAGACCCCTGAGCAGATTCTTGTTGGATTTCAGTAAAATGTAGCAAGATATAGTAAATCTTCATTCAGACTAAACAGTAGATGAATAGAGAAAATTACAGCAAGATCCTTGAAGTGATATTGTACAATAGAAAATGTATCATGCAGTGGAATACGCTATAATAGAGGAGCATTTCCTTCTAAAGTCATTCAGAACACTTAGGAGCATCTTTTGGATGATGAATGAGTCATTAGACATAAGCACTAAACATCTCGGCGATATTGATGTAGAAACAAGCAGTAAAATTACATGAATTTCCTTCATTTACATCTGATATTTAAAATGTTAAATTAAAATAGATGCATCAAAGTAGATATAAAATTATGGCTCGTCCTCGGCAGAGCACAGATGAGTGCCTTTCTTTCATTATTTATACTGATCTTTACGTACTTTGTACTTTACAGTAAGAAATGTATTCTCCATAGAGACACATATAAAATACAGACTGGCGTGTTATACAATACAGCTATACTAACTGCAATATAGTGCACGGTTCTGAGAAACAAATTCATAGGCAAATGTGAACGATGCCTTATTTATGTGAACAACCCCTATATGTGGCGGTGGATCCACCAAGGTTATGAAGAGGCGCAGGCTTGTACATAACTTCAGTGCATCCAGCGCCAGTCCAAATGTAAGACAGCTTCCTTGCTATCTCACCATTTGGACCATTTTCTATGATTAAAACAGGCATACAAAATGATGAATGAGATGGGCGTAACAGCCCACATCCCCTTCCCCGCTCACATCATGCCCACTTTTTTAGAACTGGCGTAAGAGTGGAGAAATCACACTAAACGTTGTGTCGCCATCTGCGCCTGAAGTATGCCTAATATAGGCGTATTGCAGTATAATAAATGTCTTCCTATTAGAATTCAAGGGGAGACATTGATTGTAAAGGTGATTTGTTCTTAAAATTGATTTCTGGCATTGTTATATTTTTAACAGCTATGTAGTTTCTTACCTCATATACATCTTCTCCATGATTTTTTTTTCCAATTTGGACCCTCCTGACCTGTTTTCCCCATGTAAACCAATCCCTCTGGTTTGTTTCCATCCTGTATGTGGCACTTCCTGTTCCTGTATCCAACCAAACCCATGATGCACTTCTCCTTTCTCGACCACACCTCCAGCACCGCCTCTAACAATGCCCAGCTAGTTCATAGCTCCTTCCCCACTTAGTTACATGGACACTCCCCTATCACTTCCCCTGTTACTGCTTTGACACAACTATGGACATGGCGTCACATGAAATAAAAAAAAACTGCGTGGACATAATCATGTCACCACAGCCAGGGGTGCACCACCAATGAGGCCAGGTGAGGCTTTTTGATTGTGGCAAAGGGTTTAGGTCAAGAAATTGGCATGGGGGGGTGCCATTTCAGTTTTCGCCTCAGGCTAGGTGCACCGCTGACCACAGCCCAGAACGAGAGACAGGATCAAAAGAGGTAAAAGAAATACATTACAAAATTACAGCGACCTTCATTCAAGTATGTAAACCGGAAAACCCCTTTAAGATAACTCTTCTGAATACTGGATAGATAATGGTGGTCTGCCAATGTATGATCCATGAATTGATTGTCCTTTTTTCGTATGCCATCATGTTGTGCGGAGTCCTGCTATTCTTTTCTTGCCAATCGCGAGTCCCAGGATTTTCCATTGATCTGCCAGGTTTGATATAAATGCTTCTCTCTCCGTTGGGATCACAGAACCTGTTAATTTACCAGGAGCCGCATTAGCTGACTGCTGTTTGGCGACCTCTCTCCTAAGGGGGGGGACTCGATTGTTTTCTGGTGAAGAAAGGTCACTAATTGTTTAGCTGCAACGACCGGCGTTCATTCTCTAATGAAAATCAATTGCTTGTAGCCACGCAGAATGGGAGCGCGGCAGACTCCGGAACAGTGAACCGCCTGCTGGATGGCATTCTGCTTGGCCAATTGTCTATATTAATGAAGCGGAAAGACAGGACGTAGAACGGGGGGCACTTGGTTGTAGGGATGAGCGAACTTTTGAAAAGTTCGGTTCGGTTCGCTTCGGCGAACTTTAGTGAAGTTCGGATTCGTACGAACCGAACCTAAAACGAAACCTTGCTATAATGGCTGAATAATTGCTTCTACAATAATGGGAGTCTGATAGGGTATAGTTTCGTTTACTTGCAGTTGCTATTACAATGAAAAAAGTGGAAAAAATCCAAGTGACTTCAACAACGGCGACGCAAAATATACGCATATTTGAGAATTTACACTAATGCGTACGCTAATGCGAACATTCCCGCACAAATAACGAACATACAGTGTAGCGTTGTTAAAGGTACGCTACTTAACTGAATATGTACGCATTAGCGTACGCATACACTGCGTCTGCGAACATTCCTACTCAAGTAACGAACATACAGTCTAGCGTTGTCAAAAATAAATCAATAAATATGCGTCAATAAATATGCGTAAATTTTGCGTCGCCGTTATTTTAACCAGATTCGTCACGAACTTTCTGAAAATTCGGTTTGATGACGAACCGAACTTTTGGGAAAGTTCGGAACGAATCTGGTTCGTTACGGTTCGGTTCGCTCATCCCTACTTGGTTGGATTTCATTTCTGCTTCTACACAAAATATCTGTTTGTGTAACTGGCAATGATTAAAAATCCAGTAGGAAGAACCACAAGTAAGATGGCAGCATTGGCAGAGGAAAGCTTTGCATTAAAGGGGGGTGTCTGAGCCAAAAAAGCAGGGGACCAATTAAAAAATACTAAAAAAAAGTGTTACACTTACATCCTAAAACCCATCCACTCCAGCTCCACTGGTCAGTGACTTTCTACCTCCCTGTCCGATATGATGATTTGGCTGCAGTGAAGGCATGCCAATATGCCATACAGGACAGCTGCAGCCACTCACTGGCCTCAGCTGTATACAGCACGAGATCACTGAAGCAAGTGATTGACTTCAGAGGAATAATGCGGTCTATGGGTATGTCTCTACTGCAGTCAGGAAAGCAAAACCTGGCAAGGAGAATAGGAGCGGCAGCGGTGGAATAGAGAGGTACGCAGTGGGCTGCATAGCAGAGGAGTCGTCAGAGCAGATGACAGGAGTAGTAGTAGCAGCAGACGGAAATGTTACTCACGGTGGCAGTTGTCCTGCTCCAGCACTCCCTGGCTATACACAGTGAAAAAGGGATGTACCTGTCGCGACCAAGGCAAACACACCCTGGTTTGGGATGGCAAAAGATGGCGGCTTAAAGGGGTTTTGTCACTTCAGCAAGTGGCATTTATCATGAAGAGAAAGTTAATACAATCAATTGTGGTTGTCCATATTGCTTCCTTTGCTGGCTGGATTCATCTTTCCATCACATTATACACTGCTCGTTTCCATGGTTACGAACCACCCTGAAATCTATTAGCAGTGGCCAAGCTTGCACAATATAGAAAAAAGTGCCAGCCTCTCTGGTGACCAGGACCGTGGGAGCTCGCATAAGCTGGTGCTTTTTTCTATAGTGTACAAACATGGCCACTGCTCCTGGATTGCAGAGTGGTTGTAACCATGGAAACGAGCAGTGTAAATTGTGATGGAAAAATGAATCCAGCCAGCAAAGGAGGCAGCATGGACAATCACAATACATTAGTGTTGGCTTGTAATAACTTTCTCTACATGATAAATGCTTTTTGCTGAAGTGACAAAACCCCTTTAAGAAGTTCAACACATAACCAGCTTTTACTGATGAACCAGTGGTTTCAACTTACATTTATGCCCCTTTCACACGTGCGGAGACTCGCATGTCTCCCAGCAACGCATCTACAAGGCTGGACTCGGCACTGACAGGGATTGCATAGCATTATATGCGATCCCAGTCAGTGCCAGAGTCCAGCCCTGTAGATGCGTTGCGGGAGACATGCGAGTCTCCCGCTCGTGTGAAAGGGGCATTACTTTTAAATGTAGGCACAGCACTCAAACACTCCTAATCCAATCCCGGCTGAATAAGAAATGTTGTCTCCATGTAACTCATCCAGATGTACTTATCTCATATCTGACTATGCAACACTGTAGTCTATCCTGGGGGTGCAATGCCTACTGTGGGATGTAGATCCTCAAACACACCTGTAATCTGTCTCTTGGGTACAACTGGGACCTGAGGCTGTTAAAATCCCCGATGGGGGGAGCTGGAGCACCCCCGGATGACCACGGCATCTGAACGGTTAAAATTCTGCAACCAGCATTACCACCAGTCATGGACATTAGTGCCGGTTGTCTGCTCTTTAAGACTGCAGACACCCGGTGGCTATGGCGCCCACTGCAAGTTCCAGCTGTTGCTGGTTGTGAAATGGTTAACTTCAAAGCCTTCACACTGAGATTGGGCCACCAAGTGGGATGAATATGATTAGGCAGAGTGGTCTGGGTATACCTGATTTATAGCAATTCATGACAAATTAATTTGGAACTAATCGAACTTCAGCGAATCGGACAAATTGAATTTTTCAAAACTTCGCTCATCTGTAATTATCATTTTACATAATAGTTAGAGTACATCTAAGTAAGATCTACCTATTAACTGTAAAAGGGAACAAATCATAAAGTCCGCATAGCAGCACTTTATTTTTATGCTAAGCCGGTTATCTACGGTAAATATGCCCCATAAGTTTCCCCTACACAGTATGTGCATCCTAAGACTGTAGATACAGTTAAAACTGGGACATGTGGGAAGCTTCCCGAGAAAGCGAGACAATTTATAAACTCCAGGACTGTCCCAGTTGATCCAGGATGGTTGAGAAGAATGAAATACTGTAGGATGTAAGTGCAAAAGGTTAATCCAGATAAAGAAGATAACTGTAAAATGATGTGAAAACAGACTAAAAAATATAAATTTAAGAACGGGGTAAATTAAAAGGGGTTATCCAAGACCTATAATGTCCCCCCCCCCATATGCCCAGGCCCCTCACATAGATTGTATTTACCTCGCTCCCTGGCACCTGCATTTCTTCTGAAGCCGGCATGGCCGCCACCACATCTCCCCATCATGCGGATGAAAACATCCGGCATCATGGTGGGGGCAGACTCCATCGCCAAATGTTTTCAACCGCGGGTCCCAGAAAGTGAGGTAAGTACAATCTCTGTGAGGGGCCTGGGCATATGGGGGGCATTATAGGTCTTGGATAACCCCTTTAAATTTTGTTATTCCAAGGTTCACCCAACACACCCAACGTGAGTTTCGCAAAACTTTTGATGTTGTGCTGCTTACCCACTTGTTATACCATATATTTTAACTATTTTTATCTGCAGGATTAAAAAAAAATGTGTATAAATTGGTCTGGCAGTTGAGAGATGAGCGAATTAATTCTACACAAATGGGATTCAAACTGAATTCTGTAAAAGTTCTAGTTGTATCAGAACCCGAGTTTTTGGTGATCTGATTCAGGTGAATTTTTTGGAGAGAGCGAGAGAAGCCTGAGACTTTTATCTCTGTTGAATCCCTTGGACATGGTTCCTTATTCCGTGTAATCCAATGTTTTCTGGCATCACTAAGCTAAACTATATTTCAGCATCAGTAATGACCAAAACTTTCATAGCCCAAAATCAATTATGGTTACATGTCCATCATTCCCATTAGAGCAACATTGGTCAAACCATTGACTTACTAGGATGGAAGATTAGTTTGGCCACTTTCCCCCACCCCCTCCCATTTTCCCATTAACAAACACACAGAGACCTCATTTTGGTGTAAAGGCCGTAGCGGCCAATTTATTAACAGGTTAACCATAATAACATTTCTCTTTTCACAATTTGCATATATCTGAATAATGCCAAACATTCCAACTTCATAACCTCCTGATAATGAGGTATCCTGGAAGGCAACCCAATCATTTTGATCCTTCCGTTGTAATTTCACCTTACCCTTGGCCGACCCAAGGGCACTCAACATCATGCCCCTGCAGGCCTTCTGGCACTAGCAGGAGCCCCCAGCCTTCAACTCACAAAACCTCCTAAGATGCACGCCTCAAACAGTCATGTAACTATTCCAAATAGTTTTGCCTCCCAGGATCCCCTTTTCACCTGTCCCACTACGACAATCCCCCCCCTCCCCACAATAAAACATGACATATCAGGGCAGGTGGGTGGGAACTTCAAAACCCTTCTCCCAGGCGAGTGACTAACCCCGCCCCTCAACTTACTTAAATACTGCCTGCCAAACCTAAACTGCCCCACCCTCCCTTCCACCAATCCTTACCCTTTAGTCTTTTCCAAAATACTTAACCCCTTCAAGGCCTACCACTTTCCCCTAAGTCAAGCCGCATTCTGCTATGGCTTCATCGCTCTTCTTCCAGCAAGGTTGTGCTGTATCATGTGCACGGGGAGCTCCTGACTATTCCTTGGCAGATGATGTCAGGGAGAGAAAGGTCAGGCACATAGAAATTTAATGTCCCACCCTTTTGTTTTCTCAGGAGATAAGCAACCACCAGAGGTGTCTGGCAGTGGCTTTCTTCAGTCTCCCCATTGACAACACACACTAGGCTGAGCTTGTATGTGATGTATGTGCACGTGCACCAGCTCCAAAGTTTAATAGTCTATTAATTTGACCAGTTGTGGGTGAGTCAAATAGTCCTTCATCTCTATTGCAAATCCCTCTCCATCATCTGCTCTCTGCACTAAAGTGAACCTCCATTGAGCGCCTGTACTTGAGAAACACTCTCAGCGATGTTTAATGGACCTCTCCAGGCTCCTTACGAATGCAATATCTTTCCTTGTTGACAGGACGTCTGCTGCGCCACATTGTAACACAGACGCTTGAAGTGACTCCCGCATATTCTCATACAAGATTCATTCCCTGCCTCCGAGTAAAGTTGGAGCCTACATGCTGTTGCCAAAGAAAGATCTTTCATGACCATAATTCTTCAAAGTGTCTGTGTTTGTGTCGTTGTCTTTTCATCATCATCCTGTGCATTCTCCAGATCTTTTCTTCTCTTAGTCAAGTTATTTCAATGGTAAGGAATATAACAGTCTTCAATTTCATATTCGAACAAACGTCCCTGTTCCTCAGTTCTCTCCTTGTGATATCATCTTGTAGGGAACAAACATTGCAGCGTTTGTTTAATACTATTGTTCGGAGCACAAGCACAATTGTGGCAGCTCAACAAGAAGGAAGCTGTCGGCATGTAAAGTACTGTATATGGGGAGTCACAACTTACAGAATAAAGCAAGTGTAGGCACATGCATTTTCAAGCAGCATACACAAGCTTTGCCATCCAAACATCCATATATACTCTCCCCAGAAGGGCACACACACACTTGAACGTTACATGAATATGTTGTATCATGTAAGTCCAGGCACTATAACACTTACAGTGGGGAAAAAAGTATTTAGTCAGCCACCAATTGTGCAAGTTCTCCCTCTTAAAAAGATGAGAGAGGCCTGTAATTGACATCATAGGTAGACCTCAACTATGAGAGACAAAATGAGAAAACAAATCCAGAAAATCACATTGTCTGATTTTTAAAGAATTTATTTGCAAATTATGGTGGAAAATAAGTATTTGGTCACCTACAAACAAGCAAGATTTCTGGCTCTCATAGACCTGTAACTTCTTCTTTAAGAGGCTCCTCTGTCCTCCACTCATTACCTGTAGTAATGGCACCTGTTGTGAACTTGTTATCAGTATAAAAGACACCTGTCCACAACCTCAAACAGTCACACTCCAAACTCCACTATGGTGAAGACCAAAGAGCTGTGGAAGGACACCATAAACAACATTGTAGACCTGCACCAGGCTGGGAAGACTGAATCTGCAATCAGCAAGCAGCTTGGTGTGAAGAAATCAACTGTGGGAGCAATAATTAGAAAATGGAAGACACACAAGACCACTGATAATCTCCCTCGATCAGGGGCTCCACGCAAGATCTCACCCCGTGGGGTCAAAATGATCACAAGAACTGTGAGCAAAAATCCCAGAACCACACGTGCGGACCTAGTGAATGACCTGCAGAAAGCTGGGGCCAATGTAACAAAGGCTACCATCAGTAACACACTCCACCGCCAGGGACTCAGATCCTGCAGTGTCAGGTGTGTCCTCCTGCTTAAGCCAGTACATATCCGGGCCCGTCTGAAGTTGCTAGAGAGCATTTGGATGTTCCAGAGGAGTATTGGGAGAATGTCATATGGTCAGATGAAACCAAAGTAGAACTGTTTGGTAGAAACACAACTCGTCGTGTTTGGAGGAAAGTGAATGCTGAGTTGCATACAAAGAACACCATACCTACTGTGAAGCATGGAGGTGGCAATATCATGCTTTGGGGCTGTTTCTCTGCCAAAGGACCAGGACGACTGATCCGTGTACATGAAAGAATGAATGGGGCCATGTATCGTGAGATTTTGAGTGTAAACCTCCTTCCATCAGCAAGGGCATTGAAGATGAAACATGGCTGGGTCTTTCAGCATGACAATGATTCCAAGCACACCGCCAGGGAAACGAAGGAGTGGCTTCGTAAGAAGCATTTCAAGGTCCTGGAGTGGCCTAGCCAGTCTGCAGATCTCAACCCAATAGAAAACCTTTGGAGGAAGTTGAAAGTCCGAGTTGCCCAGCGACAGCTCCAAAACATCAGTGCTCTAGAGGAGATCTGTGTGGAGGAATGGGCCAACAGACCAGCAACAGTGTGTGCCAACCTTGTGAAGACTTACAGAAAACGTTTGATATCTGTGATTGCCAACAAAGGATATATAACAAAGTATTGAGATGAACTTTTGTTATTGACCAAATACTTATTTTCCACCATCATTTGCAAATAAATTCTTTAAAAATCAGATTATGTAATTTTCTGGATTTGTTTTCTGATTTTGTCTCTCATAGTTGAGGTCTACCTATGATGTCAATTACAGGCCTCTAAATACTTTTTTTGCCCCACTGTAATTCTCCTGATCAAGTTGCTGTAGAGCCCCTTATGTCCTTTCAGACAGCTTATCTCCACAGGGCTTCTACACACACCTTCCTCTTAACACTGGAATGCTTTTCAAACATATATTTTGTTCTTTTTTTCTTTGCTTCTTTGTGGCTGATCTTATTCAGGGCTATGCCTTTATATTCATAACTGTCTAGACATTGTCCGCCTGATGTAACTCCTGCCTATGGGGAAAGATGCATAGCCCACCTAATGATGGTAACTAAGGCCTATTATCTCCTCGTGCACCAAAAGTACATGAAATACATCCATCACATAAATGTACATTTTTAACCTTTTTGCAGTGTACCAATACCATAGAAGTGGGACACTGTTCTTGCCCCTAAAGTATCTTTCTTCGAAACTAAACCTTTTAGACTTTATTGATTTTATAGAGTTTGGGCCCTGAGAATAATTTCCTCCGATGGGCTCAAGGATCCCCAGTCCAATACTGATCCAAAGGTGGGTGTAGTGCAATTCTTCTCTGGCACCAGCAAGGATATGGAGGCAGGCTGGTTGGTGTTAATTCAGCACTTAGATGATACTGGCCTAGTGGTTGTTTGGTGATGGGTGGTTTGGCTGTAGTCCCTCACCTTACAGCAGTGTCTGTAGATGCAAATGTAGCAGTTCCCTCTGCTGTCTGGTGTCTTTACTTGAGGACGAATTGAAGTAGTTATTTCTGGAGTCGGTAACAGGAGTAGGAGCTTTGCAAGTTGCTTCATCTCCACTCTGTATCTGGACAGGCGCTCAAGAGTTTCCCCCTCCTGCCAAGAAACAGGACCAGGCTTTTTTTTTGCCAACATAAATGATTGGATATGTTATCAAATATCATGTCATGCACAGACAGAGCCCAGCTGTGGAATTATTCAACGTAATACAAACTTTTTCTTATTCTCTGCAAAGGACTTTGGCCAGAGGCCGACATGACTCTTACTAGTTATAAATTAAGAAATCAATCTTGTAACTCTCGGCCCAATTATTCAGCTTTACAGTGCTCAGTGGTGGATCATCTCACCAGACGACGACTGACTGAACACCTGATTTATGATTTATAAGGGAAGCAAAGATTCTGAGAAATCTTTTGTAAATGAGAAACTGGATGGATTGATAGATAAAACATTAATAGGAGATAGATGGATAGATAAATAGATGAAAGATAGATAGATAGATAGATAGATAGATAGATAGATAGATAGATAGATAGATAATAGACAGATATTTATACTGAAAAATAAATAGATATATAATGATAGATAAATGATGATAGATAGATAGATAGATAGATAGATAGATAGATAGATAGATAGATAGATAATGATAGATGATGATAGATACAAAGATTAATGATAGATAGGTGATGATAGATACAAAGATAGATGATAGATAGATAGATAGATAGATAGATAGATAGATAGATAGATAGATATAAAAGTAGATAGAAAGATAGAAAAAAAGATAGATAATGATAGATACTGATAGATGATGATAGATAGATAAATAGATAATGATATATAGATGATAATAGATAGAACGATAGAACAATAGATAGATAGATAGATAAGATAGATATGCATGCCCTCCATGACAGTCTTAAAGGTACATTAACCCAAATACAATGTCGGCAAAGCTTCACACATAATCTGCTATCTAACACAATTTGTTTAACATGACATATTTCAGCATATATAAAATAATGGCAAAACATAAGATAACGTCGCAATTAGTGTTAAGCGAGCACCTCTGTGCTCGTATGCTCGGGTGCTCTGGCTAGGGGAGCATAATGTTAGTCAATTGGACTAAACCAGGCACGGAAGAGGGGAGGGTGTCTGGTTAATAGAAAAAGGTCAGCATCACGACTTCTCCTCTTTTACTCCTTTCACTCGTAAAAGTATGCTAATTAACTAAATTTGTATGCATTAGCATTAGAGATGAGCGAGTACTAAAATGCTCGGGTGCTCGTTATTCGAGTCGAACTTTTCCCGATGCTCGGGTGCTCATTTCGAATAACGAACCCCATTGAAGTCAATGGGAGACTCGAGCATTTTTGCAGGGGACCAAGGCTCTGCCTAGGAAAGGCTGGGTGAAAACCTGGAAACCTCAGAAAATGATGGAAACACCACGGAAATGGACAGGAAACAGCAGGGGCAGCATGCATGGATGCCTCTGAGGCTGCCTAATCCCACCATTACCCCAAATTCTCCTAGTGGGGTATGTGTGGTATCGATTCTTCTCAGTTTAAAATCGTATACGTCCCCTATCTTGGGACCATATATTTCATGGATTTTTCGAACACGGAAAAGGAAAAAGAGCTTGCTCTGGCAAGGGGAGTGTCTTTTCTACTGCAGCTAAGGGGACGTGTCCATGCTCTGCCTATCACAGGTCAGGAGCCAATTAAAAGAGGAACAAACAAAAATCAGTATAATATCTAATACGTCCCCTATCCGGGTAAATTGTTTGGAGAAAAAGCCTGTAGGTGGGGGGCAGGCTGGGGGGAAGGAGGTTGAGCTGGAAGAGCCAGAGGAGTGCTCCCTGGGCTAGCGTGTGTGGTGGTGACAACAGCCGGATGGATTTGGAAAAAATTTAGCATCAACCGGTACGGTATGTATTCTTCTGAGTTTAATACCATATACGGCACCTATCCGGAAAAATATTTTGGAGAGAGAGAAAGAGAGGAAAAAGACGTGCAGTATGGAGCAATTACACGGAAACTATTAGATTAGGCAGACTTGGTCTGCTTAATTGCAACCCAGACAAATGAGAGAAAGAGAGGAAAATGACGTATTTTTAAAAGTGACATTCAGTATAGATCAAGTGTGGTATGTGTTCTATGTATACTACTCAGTTTAATACCGTATATGGCAGCTATCCGGAAAAATAGTTTGGAGAGAGAGAAAGACAGGAAAAAGACGTAAATTGTTTGGAGAGAGGGCCTCTAGGTGGGGGGGGGGGCAGGCTGGGGGGAAGGAGGTTGAGCTGGAAGAGCCAGAGGAGTGCCCCCTGGGCTAGCGTGTGTGGTGGTGACAACAGCCGGATGTAGTTAGAATGACGACGCAGGACCCCAACTTAAAAATTTAGCATCAACTGGTACAATTGTCAATTATGAGCTCGATCAAGTGTGGCATGACTTTTTAGATGGAGATTGCATGTGGTCACGTACTCCCTGGAACCCCATAGTCACCCCTTCTCTGATGTGCTACCCCAGAACATTCTCTGCCCCAGTTCTCAAGACCTTTTGCAGTCTCCGTGTGCTGACAGTGGGGATTTACCAGTGTTGTCTGAGGAGGTGGTGGACAATAGCGAGACACAGGTGTTGGGGGGTGAGGTAGTTGAAAGTGAAGCAAGTTACATTGTGGACTCCTTGGGGAGACTTTCTCATGATGGGACAGATTCAATTGTGTTTAGAAAGGCTGATGGGCTTCCGTCAGCACTGTGTGTATAGAACCCCATGGCCTTTCATAAAAATAGTCTGGCGATGACCCCAAGGCAATTTTCAGGGACACGGTAATGGTGACCCACTTAAAAATGCTGCCTGACAACCTGGCGGTTAACCCCTGATTGTCTGTCTTTCAATAAGATTGCAGTGTAAAGCATGGTGGTGAGCCTCAGTAATAGGATTGCAGTGTAAAGCATGGTGGTGAGCCTCAGTATGACTTTTTGGATGGAGATTGCATGTGGTCACGTACTCCCTGGAACCCCATAGTCACCCCTTCTCTGATGTGCTACCCCAGAACATTCTCTGCCCCAATTCGCAAGACCTTTTGCAGTCTCCGTGTGCTGACAGTGGGGATTTACCAGTGTTGTCTGAGGAGGTGGTGGACAATGGCGAGACACAGGTGTCGGGGGGTGAGGTAGTTGTATGGGAAGCAAGTTACAGTGGGGACTCCTTGGGGGGACTTTCTCATGATGGGACAGATTCAACTTGGGTGGATCAGGCACAGGAACAGATCAATTTTTTTTTTTTGTGTTTATTTAACTTTTATTTAGCACAAATAACCACAGAGATATTTATTCGTTCTCTTCGCTGCGCAGTCTGGCGTTGGGGTTCGTCACTTTGATGGCGAGCTGTGCCGCTCTCTCCACAATGGTCTTTAGGTTCTTTGAGGAGACGTTGTGGGCGATTTCTGCACAGAAGGACTTGTTGCTCATCAACAGAACCTCGATCTCCTTGACATTGTGGACCAGGAATTTGCGGAACCCTGTGGGCAGCATGTGTTTGATCTTCTTGTTGCTACCGTACCCAATGTTGGGCAATATAGATACGCAGGTAATATTATTTTTCACACCTATCCCCAAAAAAATGTACGCAGTTTGCGCAAATAAAACTGGAAACTGGAACTGGAGAGAGGGCCTGTAGGTGGACCTCCGGAAAAATTGTTTGGAGAGAGGGCCTGTAGGTGGACCTCCGGAAAAATTGTTTGGAGAGAGGGCCTGTAGGTGGACCTCCGGAAAAATTGTTTGGAGAGAGGGCCTGTAGGTGGACCTCCGGAAAAATTGTTTGGAGAGAGGGCCTGTAGGTGGACCTCCACAAAAATTGTTTGGAGAGAGGGCCTGTAGGGGGCCCTCCTGAAAAATTGTGGTAAAAGAGTGCCAGTTGGACCTCTAAAAAATGGCGTTTTTTTAGTCAGCGTTAGGCAAAAACGATATGGAGGAAGAGTAAGAGGAGTAGAGAAGAGGAATCGGATACATAAGTAATGTTAATCTTTAGCTGCTTTCCCCCGGAGGAGATTTGAATTCCGGTTAAATCCAGGCTTTGTTCATTTTAATAAGCGTCAGCCTGTCAGCGCTGTCAGTTGACAGGCGTGTATGCTTATCGGTGATGACGCCACCAGCTGCACTGAATACCCGCTCTGACAGCACGCTAGCGGCAGGGCAGGCCAGCACCTCCAAGGCGTACAGCGCCAGTTCAGGCCACGTGTCCAGCTTTGAAACCCAGTAGTTGTATGGAGCAGAGTGATCGCTACGGACGTTGGTATGGTCAGCTAGGTACTCCCTCACCATCTTTCTGTACAGCTCCCCCCTACTCTGCCTAGACTGGGGACAGGTGACAGTGTCTTGCTGGGGTGACATAAAACTGGCAAAGACCTTGGAGAGCGTTCCCCTGCCAGTGCTGGACAAGCTGCCTGCTCGGCTCCTTTCCCCAGCTACTTGGCCCACAGAACCATGCCCTCTGCCGCTAGCGGCGTCAGATGGGAAGAATTGTTTCAGCTTGTGCACCAGGGCCTGTTGATATCTATTCACTCTCATACTCCTTTCCTCTGCAGGGATGAGAGTGGAAAGGTTCTGCTTGTACCGTGGGTCCAGGAGAGTGAAAAAATTCTTCTAACGCGAGGGTCACGGGATAGGCAGCCTAACATGAAGTCTGCCATGTGCGCCAGAGTCCCAACACGCAAGAATTCCCTCTCCTCACTGGCCTGACTCTCCATTTCCTCCTCCTCCACCTCCTCCAAGTCCTCCTCTTCAGCCCATACACGCTCAAGAGTTAAGGACTGAGCACTGGTACCCTCTACTGTCTCGCCGACATTCTCCTCCTCTTCCTCATCCCCCTCCTCCGATACGCGCTGAGAAACAGACCGGAGGGTGCTCTGGCTATCAAGTGACGTATCTTCCTCCACCGTCTCTTGTGACAAGCGCAAAGCATCCGACTTGATGCTGAGCAGTGAGTTTTTCAACAGGCAAAGCAGCGGGATGGTGAGGCTGATAATGGTGGCATCGCCGCTGACCATCTGTGTTGACTCCTCAAAGTTGCTTAACACCTGGCAGATATCAGACATCCACGTCCACTCCTCATTGTAGACTTGAGGAATCTGAGAGACCTGACTACCAGTTTTTTGGTGGAAGTTGACATCTGGCAGTCTACAATCGCTCTGCGCTGCTGGTAAACTCTGGATAACATGTTTAATGTCGAATTCCATCTCGTGGGCACGTCGCACAACAGTCTGTGAGCGGGCAGTTGTAGGCGGCGCTGCGCTGCCCTGAGAGTGGCAGCATCTATGGTCGACTTGCGGAAATGCGCACAGATGCGGCGCACCTTGGTGAGCAAATCAGACAGATTGGGGTATGTCTTGGGGAACCGCTGAACTATGAGATTGAACACGTGGGCCAGGCATGGCACATGTGTCAGTCTGCCGAGTTGCAGAGCCGCCACCAGGTTACGCCCGTTGTCACACACAACCATGCCTGGCTTGAGGTTCAGCGGTGCCAGCCACAGATCGGTCTGCGCCGTGATGCCCTGTAACAGCTCTTGGGCGGTGTGCCTTTTGTCACCTAAGCTCAGCAGTTTGAGCACCGCCTGCTGGCGCTTACCCACGGCACTGCTGCTGCGCCTAGAGCTTCCGACTGAAGGCGCCATGCCCACGGATGGTAATTCGGTGGAGGAGGAGGAGGAGGAGGGGTCGGAGGAGGAGGAGGCATAGTATGTCTGAGAGACCATGACCGAGGTAGGCCCCGCAATCCTCGGTGTGGGCAGTACATGAGCGGCCCCAGGGTCATTCTCGGTCCCAGCCTCCACCAAGTTAACCCAATGTGCCGTCTGTGAGATATAGTGTCCCTGCCCGGCAGCACTTGTCCACGTGTCTGTGGTTAGGTGGACCTTCTCAGAAACAGCGTTGGTCAGGGCACGGATGATGTTCTGTGACACGTGCTGGTGTAGGGCTGGGACGGCACATCGGGAAAAATAGTGGCCGCTGGGGACCGAATACCGAGGGGCAGCCACCGCCATGAGATTGCGAAAGGCCTCGGTCTCTACCAGCCTATAGGGAAGCATCTCCAGGCTAAGCAATTTGGAGATGTGGACGTTGAGGGCTTGGGCATGTGGGTGGGTGGAACTGTATTTCCTCTAGCGCTCCAGCGTCTGCTGTAAAGACAGCTGAACGCTGCGCTGAGACACATTGGTGGACACTGTGGAGGATCATGGAGGCGAAGGTGTGGTTTTCCGGCGGGAGGCGCTTGTGCCGGGGTCCTGGGCAGGGGGTTTAGCAGAGGCAGCGAGTGACGCAGGGGGTTGACTAGCAGAGGCAGTGAGTGACACAGGGGAAGGAGCAGTGGTGTGACCCGCAGGAGGTGGTGAACGGCCTTGGTTCCATTGAGTGGGGTGTTTAGCACTCATATGCCTGCGCATGCTGGTGGTGGTTAGGCTAGTAGTGGTGGCACCCCTGCTGATCCTGGTGTGGCACAGGTTGCACACCACAGTCCGTCGGTCATCCTCACTTTCTTTAAAGAACCTCCAGACTTGCGAACATCTAGGCCTCGCCACGGGAGCTTCATTACGTGAAACAGTTGCTGCTGATGCACCAGCTCTGGCCCTGCTTCTCCCTCTGGCCACACCATTGCCTCTTACAACCTGTTCTGGTGCAGCACTCGCCTCCGCCTCAGAAGCACTGCCTTCACTCGGCATATCAACCCAGCTTGGGTCAGTCACCTCGTCATCCTCCGATTCCTCAGTCTGCTCCCCCCTCGGACTTCCTGCCCTGACAACAACTTCACCACTGTCTGACAACCATGTCTCCTCATCGTCCGACACCTCTTTACAAACTTCTTCCACTAAGTCAACATTGTCATCATCATCATCATCACCCACAGACTGCGACAGTTGGAAAACTTGGACATCGGGAACGAGGTCAGCAACAACCTGAGAAGTGGTTTGTGACTCTGGGAAGGGTCCAGAAAACACTTCCTCAGAGTATGCCGGATCGTATTCCAAATTTTCCTGGGAGGGGGCAGACTGGGGGGAAGGAGGTTGAGGTGGAGGAGCCAGAGGAGTGCTCCCTTGGGTAACGTGGGTGGACTGCGTGGAAGACTGACTGGTGGACAAATTACTTGAAGCATTGTCCAAAATCCACGACATCAGCTGTTCGCACTGTTGTGGTTTCAACAGTCCTCTACCACGTGTCCCTGTAAGTTGAGACATGAAGCTAGGGAGTGTAGCTCTGCGGCGTTCCCCTGCTCCCTCATCAGCAGGTACTGTCTCACCCTGCCCAGGACCACGGCCTCTGCCCCCTGCAGTAATTGAATGCCCACGCCCACACCCTCGTCCTCGACCCTTAGCCCTGGGGTTCAACATTTTCTGTATATAAGTGTATTATATAAAAAATAAGTGGGCCTGGTGTACTGAAACCCACAAACTTGTTCAGTCTGGTTTAATTAAGTGACGTACAGAAAGTGTCACCTGGACAGAAAATATGGATTGTAGTGAGTGTACTGAACTTTGACACACAGAATGGTTCCACACTACTGTGTGAAATTGATTTGTATCACTGAGCTAAAACAACAAAAAAACTATTTTTTTATATATTTTTTTTGTATATATTTTTTTTGTAGTTTTGTTTTTTTTGGAACGTGATGTGCAGAAACTATCGTAGACCTAACTCACACCCTGTTAATGGTGGCTATTTTGACTGCGACCCAGACAAATGTTGCACAGAGATTTTTGTGATCAAGCTATATATGTGAGAGCAAAAGACCTGGTTGGATTATGTGATGTACAGAAAGTGTCACCTGGACAGAAAATACGGATTGGAGTGAGTGGACAGCTGAACTGTGACACACAGAAAGGTTACACGAAGCTGTGTGAAATGGATTTGTATCACTGAGCTAAAACAACAAAAACACTAATTTTTTTATATATTTTTTTTAATATTTTTTTTGTAGTTTTGTTTTTTTTGGAACGTGACGTGCAGAAACTATAGTAGACCAAACTCACACCCTGTTAATGGTGGCTATTTTGACTGTGACCCAGACAAATGTCGCACAGAGATTTTTGTGATCAAGCTATATACGTGAGAGCAAAAGACCTGGTTGGATTAAGTGACGTACAGAAAGTGTCACCTGGACAGAAAATAGTGAGTGTACTGAACTGTGACACACAGAATGGTTCCACACTGCTGTGTGCAATGGATTTGTATCACTGAGATATAACAATTAAAAAAAAAAGGGGTTATATATGGTGATAGCTGCACTACTAGTGCCAGCCAGCCAGCCTAGCCAGGAGACAAAAAAAAAATTCTTGTAGCCCTTAGAAGGGCTGTTGGGTTCTTTGTGGGTGATTCCTGCCTAACACTCTCCCTGAAACGCAGCAGCTCTATCCCTAACGACATCCAGACAGCATCTGAGACGAGCACCGCGGCCAGTCACTAGTATATTCCAGGGTCACCTGATCAGGCCAGCCAACCCCTGCTATCGACATGTAAGGGCCCCACGTGATGCTGGGTGTACCGCAGAGTCTCCCGGCTTGTGATTGGCTGAGTTTATAGGTGCCAAAAAATGCATGATGCGGAAGTTGCCATTTCCTCGAGCATGGCGAGATACTCGTCCCAGCAGCGAGCACTTACAAGTACCGTAATACTCGAACGAGCACCAAGCTCGGCCGAGTATGCTCGCTCATCTCTAATTAGCATACAAACATTATAGTGCGGGGAAGAGACTCGAGCATTGCGCTCGAGTACACTCGGTGTTCAGCTGAACACCGAGCGGACCCGAGCGTAGGCATGCTCGCTCAACACTAGTCACAATGGTTACAAATGGCTTTACTATCAGTCCAAAGACAGTTTTCATTGGGGTACCCTTTATCTTTTCACAGCGTTTTAATAATGATGAGTAATGCTGCAGACAGATTGCACTTCCTATTTACTCTAGTCACATCTAGAGCTGCATTCACAATGTGCTGATGGACACACTCCCTAAAATAGCGCGGTTGAACTTCCACAATACATTTAGCAATTCATGCCACTTGGATTAATACAGTGTTTTTCAATCACAGGTGCATTATTACTTAGGCTGAAACAGACTAATGCCCATCAGGTTCAATCTGTATCCATCATTCAGTAATAAATAATGTATAAACCTCTATCCGACCTTTTATTAGCTAAGCATCTAGACCTTTTCTACATAGTAACATAGTAACATAGTTTATAAGGCCGAAAAAAGACATCTGTCCATCCAGTTTGGCCTGTTTTCCTATAAGTTGATCCAGAGGAAGGCAAAAACCCCTGTGAGGTAGAAGCCAATTTTCCCCACTGGGGATAAATAGATCATGGGAGAGATCTCTGTACTGACCTCTGATATATTTATACATAGTTATTAGATCTCCCCTCAGTCGTCTTTTTTCTAAAGTGAATAACCCTAATTTTGATAATCTTTCTGGGTACTGTAGTCCACCCATTCCAGTTATTACTTTAGTTGCCCTCCTCTGAACCCTCTCCAGCTCTGCTATGTCTGCCTTGTTCACAGGAGCCCAGAACTGTACACAGTACTCCATGTGTGGTCTGACTAGTGATTTGTAAAGTGGCAGGACTATGTTCTCATCACGGGCATCTATGCCTCTTTTCATGCAACCCATTATCTTATTGGCCTTGGCAGCAGCTGTCTGACACTGGCTTCTACAGCTTAGTTTGCTGTTCACTAAAATTCCTAGGTCCTTTTCCATGTCAGAGTTACCCAATATTTTACCATTTAGTATGTACTGGTGACTTGCATTATTCCTTCCCATATGCATAACTTTACATTTGTCAGTGTTAAACCTCATCTGCCACTTCTCTGCCCAAGCCTCCAGTCTATCCAGATCCATCTGTAGCAGTGTACTGTCCTCTTCTGTGTTAATTACTTTACACAGTTTAGTGTCATCTGCAAAAAATTATATTTTACTGTGCAAGCCTTCTACAAGATCATTAATAAATATATTGAAGAGAATAGGGCCCAGTACTGACCCCTGTGGTATCCCACTAGTGACAGTGACCCAATCTGAGTATGTACCATTAATAACCACCCTCTGTTTTCTATCACTGAGCCAGTTACTTACCCACATACAGACATTTTCTCCCAGGCAAAGCATTCTCATTTTATATACTAACCTTTTATGTGGTACAGTGTCAAATGCTTTGGAGAAGTCCAGATATACAACATCCATTGAGTCGCCGCGGTCTAGTCTAGAACTTACCTCCTCATAGAAACTGATTAAATTGGTTTGACATGACCGATCCCTCATTAAGCCATGCTGATATGGAGTTATTTGCTTATTTTCATTGAGGTACTCCAAGATAGCATCTCTTAGAAAACCCTCAAACAGTTTACCCACGACAGATGTTAAACTTACCTGCCTATAGTTCCCGGGCTCTATTTTTGGACCCTTTTTGAATTTTGGCACCACATTTGCTATGCGCCAATCCTGTGGAACACTCCCTGTCAGCATAGAGTCCTTAAATATCAGAAATAAGGGTCTGGCTATGACATTACTTAATTCTCTTAGGATACGGGGGTGTATGCCATCTGGTCCTGGTGATTTGTCTATTTTAACCTTTTTAAGATGCAGCTCTACTTCTTCCTGGGTCAGACAGGGCACCTTTAATGGGGAATTTACTTTTACATTCTGCATTTCATCTGACAGTTTATTTTCCTCAGTGAATACAGTGGAGAAAAAGATATTTAGTAGCTTTGCTTTCTCCTTATCGCTCTCTGCAACTCCCCCCTCATTACTCTGTAAGGGGCCGACACCTTCTGAATGTCATCTCTGTATCTGCCATTACTACTTTGTGGGGTAGAGTCTTCCATAGTTTAACTGCTCTGACTGTAAAGAATCCTTTCTTGTGTTGATATTGATAGCGCCTTTCTCCCACACAGTAAAGCCTCATTCACACGTCTGTGTTTCACGGAGTGTGCTGTACGCATTCTCCATGGACAGCACACGTCCCCATTCATTTGAATGTGTGTATTCAGACATCAGTGTTTCATCACAGTCCTTGGTTCCTTTTTTTTGCACGGATGCATGTCCTATCTTGATCCGTGTTCCCGGATCCCTCACGCCCATTATATTCTATGGGTCCGTGAAAACCACGGAGGCAACACAGAAGAGATGCTTTGAAAATTATTTTTCAGCTGTTCAGTGAAACACCGATGCAACACGGACAGCAAAAAACGGACACATGGACCCAACACGGATCCTTCACGGACAGCTTCACGGATGCATCACTGACATCTGCTCACGGATTTGAGCACGGACATGTGAATGAGGCTTAATACTGAGTGTTTGACACTAGGGTAGGCTCCTCACAAAGATAGCATGAGGATCCTGCAGCCTGGGAGCTGACATTGGAGTAGAAGTGATGCACACCAAGAACAGCATAAATATCTCTTCTGGATTCCACGCTGATAGCTTTTACTTAGGCTTCATTCATACGACCATATGTGTTTTGCGGTCTGTAAATTGCGGGTCCGAAAAAAAAAAAACGGATGTCGTTCTGTATGGCATCCGTTTTTCCGTTTTTTTTTTGCGGATGCATTGTAACAATGCCTATCCTTGTCATCAAAACGGACAAGATCAGGACATGTTCTCTCTTTTTTGCGGAACGGAAATACGGACACACGGATTTCGAATGCACACAGAGTACCTTTCTTTTTTTTGCAGACCCATTGAAATGAATGGTTCCGCATACGGTCCGCAAAAATACGGAACGGACACGGAAACAGAATACGGTTGTGTGAATGAAGCCTACTGATACATGTAGCAGACCTGTCAGGAGTATGCTCTTCTCTAGAAGAAAACCTGGATATTTCCCTTCACTGACATCAGGCAGAGTTCTTGAACATGATGAAGATTAGATGCACATAGTAAATTAGAACTAGTGATTACATTGTAATCCATATTTTTTGAGAAAGATCATTAAAACGCTAAGCAAAGGGGGTCATGACTGTGTGAGGGGAACTTCTGCAGGGTTTATGGTTTGCCGTGTTCAAGGCCCCTACACATATGAGGTTAAAGTTGGATGAAATGGCCAATTGTGGCCACTTCATCCAATGGACTTAGATGGCTGACTGCAGACTTCTGCCCACAGAAATTGTGATTATTTAGGTTGGAAAATGTTGACTGTGGTTGGCCAACACTGCACATGTATGGCATGATCAACCGAATACCAACATCTTTTATGTTATGAAAAAAATATATAGCACTGTAAATCTGATGGTCAGCAATATATACATAAGCTAAGCAAGTTTTAGCCCCAAAAAAGTCTATTTCCTCATTTCCCTGGTTCTCTTCTGGCTCTTTGTTTACCTGCATTAACAACAATCTCTGAGGTTTTCCTCATGAATATTTGTGCCCCTCCCCTTGCTCTACAAAGGGAGTGAATACAAGTGCTGTCCTGAGTGACATGTCTGCCTGCTAGGATGCTCAACAGCATGTTGTATGTGTAGGACTACAAGTCCCAGCTGTACAGTGACACTGCTGATACACACAGGACCTTCCCCCTACCTGTTCTTGTGCAATGCTCTGCAGAACTTCTCCAGCCTGTCAGCTCTGTGTCTGCAGGATGAGGAGGGAAGATTCTGTGTCTCTTCACTGCCTGCAGCTGCTCAGTAAAGCCTCCAGCTCTGAGTCTGTGCTGCAGAAGGGGTTAAAGTTTCCTGAAGAATCCAGGGAGAGGGCAGACAGGGGTGTGTGACGAGCACAGTAACGTCCAGTGTACAGACATACCTGCTCTCTCAGGCTTGTGCAGGAAACATCATCCGAGCTGTAAGGGAGCCAGTTTTCATATAGTCTGGCTCTGCTAGAATAAGTGGGGGTGTGACAACCCTTTTTTTTGCTGTCTGGCTGGGTGCTGTAAGTCAGACAGCTGGGGATTTCACAGTATCCCTGAATCCCAGTGGCCTAGTACTTCACCTGACTCCTTCAGTGATTGTTATAGTTCTGTGACTTAAATAAAGCTTTGGTCATTTTGACACCACAACTAAAGCATATTGGGTGTTTGTTCCTTAATATTTTAGGGCAGAGTGAGTGTCCATCCCATATCTAATATCCAAGCCTCTGCTCCTGTACAGTTATTATGTGCAATATCTTTCTTTAGGGTCCATTCACATATCCACATGTGTTTTGCGGATCCGCTAATTGCGGATCTGCAAAACACGCTCACAGGCCATATGCCGGCACTATAGAAATGACTAGTGGCTCTGGACAAGAATTGGACATGTCCTTTTTTTTGCGGGGCCGCGGACCTTTTGCGGCCCCATTGAAAATGAATGGGTCCACACCTGTTCCGCAAAATTGACGGTTGCGGACCCATTTTCCGGAAGTGTGAATGGACCCTTATACAGTAAATTGAAATTTTTGTGCTACAAACTTTGTGACCAGAAGAATAGGTAACCCCTGCTATAGTCACCAATCCTAGATTTTATAGGCTATTTTCTCCGCCACCTGGTCACCACTAAGGTCCTTCCTCTCTCAGTTTTTCCTGGAAGTCAGTCACAGTGAGAGAACCCTTCCCATCTCTCTCACTAAATCTGTGTTTGTAAAGTGTGTCATTTGATATTTGTAACTGCTGGCACAACTAGAAATCACTGGGCTCTGCAGGGGAGGTAGCGTCTCCACTGATTTGAGTCATCCATTTTCCTTTTCTTCTCCATTTGGTCCAGACCATCAAGTGTAGATGTCTTTGGTCAGGCGTGTGCAGTCCACTCTTCCACATAAGAAGACACCAATATTACTGTAGGCCACGGGTAGATGGGAGATTAGAGATTTTGGAATTTAGCCCCCAAATTTATACGGACCACAGATCAGCCCCCAAATTTATACAGGCCACTGTCACCCTGCTGCCCTGTCCATACTGTGCCCACCGTGCTCCCCCATTCCCATACTGTCAGAAATAATAGTGCCATACAGGTACTCATCCAATAGTAATAGTGTTCCCAGACTGCCCTCATTAGTAATAGTGCCCCCAAAAGTGATAATACTCCACAATAGTGCCCCATTAGTAGCAATGCCCTCGATATTGTGCCTAACAGTAATAATAATCATAATGATAATGCCCCTACTGTCCCCCCAATAGTAACAATATCACCATATTGCCCCCAGTATTTATAAAGCCCCTTTCGCAGAGCTCCCTGTAGTTCTAATGCCCCTGCAGTTATAATTACCCTGTAGTGCCCCCTGTATTATAATGCCCCCTGTAGCGACAATATATAATGCATCCACTTTAGTCCCAGTATATAATGCTCCTTTGTCACCCCCATAGTGCCAGTGTATATATATGCCCCCTGTAGTGCCAGTATATATAATGACCCCCGTGTAGTTCCTGTAGATAATGTTCCCCTTGTAGTACCAGTAGATAATGACCCCCCTTTGGTGCAAGTATATATATATATGATGCCCCCCATAGTGCCAGTAGATACTGCTTCCCTTGTAGCCCCAGTAGATAATGACCCCTTCCTTGGTGCTCACAGTAGTGCTGAATTGCCGATGTTTAGTATTAACGAAAAACAAAACAAATCACCTCACTACTGATCCCATGTCCATGTCTATGCACAGGTGGTCCTGATAACATCACTACTCCTGCGTTGGTTCTTGCGCGATGATGTAAACTCGCAAGCAGGAGGTCACAGTGATGTAATCATGACTTCTTGTGCCGTTCTACTGCCTCATAGGCATTATGCAGTGAGCCCAGAAAAGGAGAGGTGGAGAGGACAGGAGTGGTAGTGGTGGTGAGGATAGGAGTAGTAGTATTCAAAGTAGCAGTCCTCACTGTGGCACTCCCTGGGCTGTACAGTGATGGGAGGGATGCACACTTTTCTTCAGCTACTATTGTGAATACTAATACTCCTATCCTTGCCACCACTTAAGGTTGAGGTGAAATATTGGTGGTATAAAACTAAAGATCTAAATTGTCAAACTGTAGAATCCAGATCTTCAGTCTTTATTTTCAGTCCTGTCAGCTAACCCTTTGTCTCGTTTCATAACAGGAAGATGGGTGTGCTAATGTCCAAGAGACAGACCGTGGAGCAGGTACAAAAGGTCAGCATTGCCGTCTCCGCATTCAAGGATGGACTGAAGGACAAACCGCCCAATAAGAGGAAATCTGAGGGCTGCATCAGGAAAGGGAGTAAAGGAGATGTGCTGGACCAAGTGTTGGAAGAAGAAAAAGATGCCAATGAATCTAACCCAGGTTCCCCTTGTCAATCTCAACCCCGGCAGGAGAACCCAACAAACCGGGCAGCCTGGGAAAGACTAAGAGATGGGAAAGGGGTAGAACCTGATGAGTTTGACAAGACCAAACGTTTCACCCCTCCTGCGTTTATCAGACCAACTCGTGCTCTGAATGATGATGATCCTCCGGAAATGAACCTGGACCAGAGGGAAGAGGTGAGTAAAATAAATGTGATTATAAAACTACTAGAAAAAAGTTAGTTAACCATCTAGTTAAGCATGTGGCAACTGTACTACATCTGTATATGGAGATTTAAAAATGGCTTAATAAAACCTGTGCACAGCTTGATACTCACCTGGGGAAATCTAAGACATTCTCCCTGGTGGGGTTGATTCAGCTGACTGATTTGATACCTTTCTAGTGAAAATTGGTTGTGGCATTCCCATGAAAACAGACTTAGGCTACTTTCACACTAGCGTTTTAAAATTCCGGTATTGAGTTCCGTCATAGGGGCTCAAACCCGGAATAAAACGCTTCAGTTTTGTCCCATTCATTGTCAATGGGGACAAAACTGAACTGAAGACAACGGAATGCTCCTGAAAGCATTCCGTTCTGTCTTCAGACCGGAGAACAAACCGCAGCATGCAGGCATCTGCACCAAGACGGATCCGGAATGACCCCCAATGCAAGTCAATGGGGGTGGATCCGTCTGGTGTGACCACAATGGTAACCGGATCCGCCCTCCATTGACTTTCAATGGAGTTCATGACGGATCCGGCTACACATACACACATACAGACATAGACATACACATAAACATAAACATACACAGACATATACACATACAAATACACATACATACCTACATGCACCCCGGCAGGTCTTCAGAGCGATGGAGAAGCAGGATGGCTCACACAGGTGACGATTCCCCACAGCGCCCTCCTGGTGGAATCGTCACCTGTGTGCGCCGTCCTGTCCCTCCGACGCTCTGAAGACCTGCTGGGGTGCATGTAAGTATGTATGTGTATTTGTATATGTATATGTGTGTGTGTCTGTATGTACTGTGTGACATGTGTGGGGCCGGAGCGCGGTTCCGGCTCCACACATGTCGCTGCGGCAGTCCTGATCCGGCAGCACCC
This sequence comes from Rhinella marina, assembly GCA_900303285.1. Lineage (NCBI taxonomy): Eukaryota > Metazoa > Chordata > Amphibia > Anura > Bufonidae > Rhinella > Rhinella marina. The sequence goes on along the minus strand of ONZH01029619.1, from coordinate 18,083 downwards.
TTCACCTGCCGGATCAGGCCTGCCGCTAGTGTGAAAGTAGCCTTAATTAAGTTATCAATTAATTATGCAAACTATGGCTTCAGTGAACCGAGGGGTGAGGCCAGCACTGGATAGCTGAAGTACAGAAAGGTCCATCTTTTCTCATGGGAATGCTACAGACAATTTTCAACAATCATGTTCAACTTCATGGACTTATGTCTTTTTTAACTGTATTGAAGGGGTTCTCCAGAAATTAATATTACTTTATTATAAATTCCCAAATACCTAGTTATAATGGCTCGTTTTCACTGGGGAGCAATAATTAGGAGAAATAAAATGGCCGCCATCTTATTAGTACACACTGAACCTGTCCACACAGGAGAGCAAGTTACTTCACAACACTGAGGTAAAGAGCTGCCTCATCCTCCTCTCTGCTCTACTTGTCAGGGATTATGGTCCTGAATACAGTTTAATATGATCTTCAGTGGAATCTCTGTAGGAATGATGTTCATTAGGAGACATAAGGTACAGAGAGGACAGACAGGAAAGACTGTGGTCATGGAGGCTGCATACAAGAGCTGCTGCTCATTATCCACATCCCCACCTCCTCTCTGTACCTTATGTCTCATCATGAACTCCATTCCTACAGAGATTCAGCTGAAGATTATATTAAACTGTATTCAGGATCATATTCCCTGACAAGCAGAGCAGAGAGGAGGATGAGGCTCTGTGAAGTAACCTGTCCTGCTACAGAGGGGACAAAAAGTATTTAGTCAGCCACCAATTGTGCAAGTTCTCCCACTTAAAAAGATGAGAGAGGCCTGTAATTGACATCATAGGTAGAGCTCAACTAACGAGAAAAAATGAGAAAACAAATCCAGAAAATCACATTGTCTGATTTTTAAAGAAATTATTTGCAAATTATGGTGGAAAATAAGTATTTGGTCACCTACAAACAAGCAAGATTTCTGGCTCTCACAGACCTGTAACTTCTTCTTTAAGAGGCTCCTCTGTCCTCCACTCATTACCTGTAGTAATGGCACCTGTTTGTTATCAGTATAAAAGACACCTGTCCACAACCTCAAACAGTCACACTCCAAACTCCACTATGGTGAAGACCAAAGAGCTGTGGAAGTACACCAGAAACAAAGTTGTAGACCTGCACCAGGCTGGGAAGACTGAATCTGCAATAGGAAAGCAGCTTGGTGTGAAGAAATCAACTGTGGGAGCAATAATTAGAAAATGGAAGACATACAAGACCACTGATAATCTCCCTCGACCAGGGGCTCCACGCAAGATCTCACCCCATGGGGTCAAAATGATCACAAGAACTGTGAGCAAAAATCCCAGAACCACACGGGGGGACCTAGTGAATGACCTGCAGAAAGCTGGGACCAACGTAACAAAGGCTACCGTCAGTAACACACTACGCCGCCAGGGATTCAGATCCTGCAGTGCCAGATGTGTCCCCCTGCTTAAGCCAGTACATATCCGGGCCCGTCTGAATGTTGCTAGAGAGCATTTGGATGTTCCAGAAGAGTATTGGGAGAATGTCATATGGTCAGATGAAACCAAAGTAGAACTGTTTGGTAGAAACATAACTCGTCGTGTTTGGAGGGAGAGTGAATGCTGAGTTGCATTCAAAGAACACCATACCTACTGTGAAGCATGGGGGTGGCAACATCATGCTTTGGGGCTGTTTCTCTGCAAAGGGACCAGGGCGACTGATCCGTGTACATCCGTGAAAGAATGAATGGGGCCATGTATCGTGAGATTTTGAGTGCAAACCTCCTTCCATCAGCAAGGGCATTGAAGATGAAACGTGGCTGGGTCTTTCAGCATGACAATGATCCCAAGCACACCGCCAGGGCAATGAAGGAGTGGCGTCGTAAGAAGCATTTCAAGGTTCTGGAGTGGCCTAGCCAGTCTCCAGATCTCAACTCCATAGAAAACCTTTGGAGGGAGTAGAAAGTCCGTGTTGCCCAGCGACAGCCCCAAAACATCACTGCTCTAGAGGAGATCTGCATGGAGGAATGGGCCAACATACCAGCAACAGTGTGTGCCAACCTTGTTAAGACTTACAGAAAACGTTTGACCTCTGTCATTGCCAACAAAGGATATATAACAAAGTATTGAGATGAACTTTTGTTATTGACCAAATACTTATTTTCCACCATAATTTGCAAATAAATTCTTTAAAAATCAGACAATGTGATTTTCTGGATTTTTTTTCCCATTTTGTCTCTCATAGTTGAGGTCTACCTATAATGTCAATTACAGGCCTCTCTCATCTTTTTAAGTGGGAGAACTTGCACAATTGGTGGCTGACTAAATACTTTTTTTCCCCATTGTATGTGATTAGGACAGGTTTTGTGTGTACTAATAGGACGGCGGCCATTTTATTTCTCCTGATGATTGCTCCCTAGACAAAATGAGCCATTATAACTAATAAAAGGTATTTGGGAATATATTTATAATAAAGTAATATTTAAGTATTTTCATTTTCTTAAAGGGGATGTCCAAGTTATATTTGTTGCTGACCTATCCTCAGGATAGGTCATCAATATCAGATCGGCAGGGGTCCGACACCCAGCACCCCCGCCGACCAGCTGTTTGAAGAGGAGGCGCGCACCGACCAAGTGCTGCCTCCTCTTCATTGTTTACCTGCTTGCCGTAACATCCGCAGAGGTGAGCAGGTGTAATTACATCCAAGCCGATCCATTCATTTCAATGGGACGGCTCATTACCATAAACTTGTATAGGAGCGATCCGTCCCATTGAAATGAATGGGACGGTTAGGTGTAATTACACCTGCTCATCGCTGCGGATGTTACGGTGAGCAGGTAAACAATGAAGAGGAGGCAGTGCTGGCGCCTCCTCTTCAAACAGCTGATCCACAGGGGTCCCGGGTGTCGGACCCCCGCCGATCTGATATTGATGACCTATCCCGAGGATAGGTCATCAATAAATATAACTTGGACAACCCCTTTAATTCCCAGAGAACCCCTTGTGTTAATCAGCAGGATCAATACTACAAAATAGTATGCCATTGTTGATCCTGCTGACAGGTGCTTCAAAACAGCCAGAGAACCACAGATTAAAGACCAATGACCTAAAAGAACTTCAGTAGATAAAGCAAAGCTATCCAAAAGACGTTGTCTCTTGGCTTGCCTAGACGTACACCAAGATAGGCCATCATATGTTAGCAGGGAATACCGAATATTATTGCACCTCTAGAACCAGGGTGATGTCCCACGTGGGAGCTACAGTGGTAGCCATATTGCTTGGCACATGCATTAGCTAGAGGAAATAATATAATAATAACAACAATAATCTTCTGAGCTTCTGAGGTCTTGGAACACTTCTCAGGTTTCATTCCCTTTGATGTTCTGTATTTGAGAGGTTCTTGAAATGCATCTCGCCCTGGAAAGTAATTCAGTTTTTATAACTCTTGGTTTGGGTGAGAACTTAGAGCCAAGAAATCAGCACATGAATACCACAGCATGCTGTCTTTCCAAATACATTATCCATAGCCCAGCACTTAGCTGCCGGAGACTGTTGAGATCAATACCATAACAATTTGTATCAGGATTTCAAAGCTCAATACTTCAGCTCCACTCTACGGAGCTGGCAGCGCTAGAAAATTCAGTAGATTATTTCAAAAGCCAAGGATGAAGGCCTTTAACCCATTTCTTTACTGAAGGTCCTACAGAGGAAAGGGTTGTATATAGAGGACAGGAGGCTCTACAGTAAAAATCATAATGGGGCCTCATCTCTGTCCTAGTTCTTGATATCATCTCACTAGGGTTGCCATCAAGAAGATAAAACACCAGTCTGGCCATTTTGCCTTTGCAGCCTTGAGAGTCAAGAGTGGAGGAGTATACTGACGGAGCTACAAGAAGTTATTGTCTGTCTGAGGCTCACGGGGCTAAATCTGGAAATACAAATCAGATAAATGTCAGCCAAGGACTTGAACCATCTAATGTGTATGGGGCCTCCCAATGCTTCCCGAATGCAGATGACGTGGAAGATAAAGATTGGATTTGAACTGCCGGATCCTTTTACTCTCTGGCAGATAAGACACCCCTGGCTTGTTCTCCTCTCTCCATTCAGGACACATGCTCATCTGAGCAAAGTGTGAACGTGTATGGTGAAATGGGAGGAGATATCCGTCAACCAAACAAGTGCGTATGCCTTAGCAATCTAATGTGAATGGCCAGTGGAAATCAAACTTAGTGGAAAGTCACGCTCCTGAGATCACAGCTACCCATGTTAGGATATAGGTATGCTTTCCGGTTTTGCAGATAAACCAGGCCGGCAGTTTTAGTTGGAAAACCTTCCATCCCTGTTCTCTACTTTAGCAAGAGAACCCATTGCTTGTTCATTGTGTTGACCTATGGTGAGGTGGAGCCATTGTCCATGGGATGAGGCTAACATGATCTAGTCACCTTTTTCTGTCTTCATGTACCTTACGTACTTACCAACACTGCAGTTGGCCAATTCCAGGCATGCCCTGGGAATGCCCCAACTCACAGGACCAGGACCACCTGTTAATGGGTGGGGTATGATAAGCCCCTCTCATTTTCAGCCCAAATTTGCAGGGACCATCTCTGCAAATTGGGAAATGTTGGTAACTATGGCTTTAGGGTCCTTTTACATGAGCAGATTCTGTGCCCATTAACTAGCGATGATTGCGTGTTTGTCAGGGCTTGGTACCTGCAATTATTGACCAAAGGAAATAAATAATCGTTATAAAATGTAGAAATTGTATTGCAGAACCTTAAACAAATCCAGAAAATAAGGTCCAACTGACCTACACATATCAGTGCTTTATCATGGTAGGTCACGTAGGTCAGCTGGACCTTATTTTATGGACTTTTTTATGTCTCTACCATAAAGTTTCTACATTTTATGAAGATTATTCTTTTCCTCTTGGTCAATAACTGCAGGTACCAAGCCTTGACAAACACACGATCATCGCTAGTTAATGGGCACAAAATCTGCTCATGTAAAAGGACCCTAAGGCCATAGTTACCAACATTTCCAAATTTGCAGAGATGGTCCCTGCAAATTTGGGCTGAAAATGAGAGGGGCTTATCATACCCCACCCATTAACAGGTGGTCCTGGTCCTGTGAGTTGGGGCATTCCCAGGGCATGCCTGGATTTGGCCAACTGCAATGCTGGTAAGTGCTTAAGGTACATGAAGACAGAAAAAGGTGACTAGATCATGTTAGCCTCATCCCATGGACAATGGCTCAACCTCACCATAGGTCAACACAATGAACAAGCAATCGGTTCTCTTGCTAAAGTACAGAACAGGGATGGCAGGTTTTGCAACTAAAACTCGGAAACTTGGGCTGAAAATGAGAGGGGCTTTTCATGCCCCACCCATAAACAGGTGGTCCTGGTCCTGTGAGTTGGGGCATTCCCAGGAAATGCCTGGATTTGGCCAACTGCAATGTTAGTAAGTACGTAAGGTACATCAAGAAAGAGAAGGGTGACTAGATCATGTTAGCCCCATCCCATGGACAGTGGCTCCACCTCACCATAGGTCAACACAATGAACAAGCAATTAGTTCTCCTGCCAAAGTAGAGAGTTGACGGATATCTCCCCCCATCCCACCATACACATTCACACTTTGCTCAGATGAGCATGTATCCTGAATGGAGAGAGGAGCAAAAGTCAGAGGTGTCTTATCTGCCAGAGAGTAAAAGGATCCGGCAGTTGACATCCAATCTTCCACGACATCTGCATTCGGGAAGCATTGGGAGGCCCCATACACATTAGATGGTCAAGTTCTTGGTTGACATTTATCTTATTCGTATTTCCAGATTTAGCCCCAAGATCCTCAGACAGATTTTAGGGATTTTTTATGTTTTACAATGGAGTTTCTACATTTTATGAAGATTATTATTTTCCTTTTGGTCTATTTGGTGAGCGCTGAGGCTAGGCATGTGGATCCTATCTTCAAGTGGCAGGGGTGCATTCCTATACGCACAATGTGGTGAACTTTTTTCTCTTGATTTGTTGGCTGCAATTATTGTTGATATGGGGGGTGAATAAACAGCAAGAATAAAGTTCCTTTGTTGGCAGCATGTTCCTTGTTCAAACAGGGCGATGTGCTACCACGTATACATGGGCAATGGTCGGGTAAATGAACATCGGCCCATGGGAAAGGACCCATCGACACCCCAGGCATAGCCTCATCATTTACAGCAATGATTGTCATGTTCCATATTTTTGGGTAAGTGTAACCCATTGTTTAATCTCCACAGATCACCAATGATGAGATGTGTGAGATCTGTGAGGTCTGGACAGCTGAGAGCCTCTACCCATGCAGGATCTGCTCCCGAGTTTTCCATGATGGCTGCCTTCACCGTATGGGATACCTGCGCAGTGACAACGCCCTGGAGGTGACAGAAATGGCTCACACAGAAACAGGCTGGAGCTGCTATTATTGTGTAAGTGCACCATTATTTTATTAAGAAATATTGGGGGTGGTTATCATGACTGATGGAATAATCATTCGGTATAATGTGATTAACTCACTCTCCGTTGCAAGGAGACATCTTATTTCCTTAAATGGGTTGTCAATGGGTAATAAAAGATGGCTCCGTTTTTCCTTCACCATATGTGTTCATGGGTTGTGTCTGGTATTTCCGCTTGGGCTACAGTAAAGTGATTAGGGCTGGACTACGCACCACAAAAACGGATACATCTAAATGAGACTTTAGAATTACAGAAAATCAGCATCAACTCAATAGTAGGAAAGGAGATTTATGTCATTCAGGGTCTCTGGAAAGCTGGATGACAACCTTATGATAGCTGTAATGGTAACCATTAGTAGTCAGCATTCAGCATTCCAGTAAGACTTTTAAATTTTTTGTATTGGTTTTGCCTGCCATCATATCTTTTTCTCCAGTCGCACCCACAGCTGCATTCACAATTCTTCTGGTCACTTCAGTGCTGTAAAGGTGCCCAGGGGCAGACTGGGAACTTAAAGTGCCCCTGGAAAAAATACTAGAAGTGGCCCCATTTTGTAGTCGGGTACAAATTGATGGGCCAGCAATACCATATTGTGGCACATTATACCAGCAAATACGACAGTCCATCACAAAATACTGCTAACTGCACAAGACACAGCCCCAAAAGCGTGGCCAGCTGTGAGGAGGGTTCAGGTGGCCCACTAGGCATCGGCCCACCGGGAAATTTCCCTGTAAGGTCTATGGCCAGTCCTATACTACTTCCCTCCCCCACTTGCTATTCTCCTCTGGCTCCCCCATGCACTTACTGTACATACTTTGCTGAGCATGCATGTCTCGTCATTGGCGAGTAAATTGTGCCAGACATCTTTGGTGGTGGCTCATTCTCCATGAGACATTAAAATTTAAGGTGTCTGATCATTCTTTCCACGGCATCATACTCCTATACAGATCAGCAGGTTTGGCCACCATTACTCTTTATGTGTATAGACATCTTACACGGGTTGTCCAGAAGTAGAAAATGTGTCTGCTATCTTCTAAATGCAGTGCCATGCTTGTCCAGAAGTTGTGTGTGGTTTTGCTGTGCAGTCTCATTCCCTTGAATGGGGCTGAGCCCCAATACCAGACACAATCCATGGACTAGCATGGTGCAGTTTTGGGAAGAAAGCAGCCATGTGTTTCTAATACTAGACAACCCCTTTAAGGACTGACTATATGCAGTTACCCTGACATAGGGATATCTGTAATTGTTTGTTATGTTTTGTAAGGTCATATTATTGTTATGCTGTGGACTCCAGCAGAGGAGGTATGGTTGGCAGGGACAGGGTTTACTACTCTTGCTAGGAGTGGGTTGGTCCTACGTCCTGCCAGGAGAAGGAGTTTGAGTCCTGACTGAGTGGAGATAGGAAGCACATGCTAGAGCTCCTACTCCAAAGGACCTTAATCCGTTCTTCTGTGAGACCACTACTCAAGAGAGATTACCAGAATCAAGAAGACTGCTTTCCAAAAAGCTACAGCGTACAAGGCCAGCAGAGCAACCAGCAATCTCAGCTTTACAGACCCTGCTGCAGGCGAGGTAAAAGAGATTGTATAACCATCACCTGACCTAACTGACACCCAAGCCAGTCTAACTCCAAGCCTGCATTACACATTGGGCACCTATATCCACAAGTGGCTGCAAGTGCCACTTAATTGCCACCTAACCAGCCACCATATCTCGACATCTGGTGACAGAAACTGCACTTTGTACTTAATTCTGCTGGATGTGCCACATTTTATAAAGAGAGACTTTTATACATTTACTTCTGACCTGATTCCACTGCACCGAACCCCAAGGAGCGATAGCCTGAGGGAGTACACTATTAGGACTGTATTACACCAACAGGTTATCTCACAGACTTTCTGACCAATTGTTGATCACACACACACAGTTCTTTTTTATACACATCAATTATTTGTCTGATTGGTCAAATAATATGTTGGTGTAAGACAGCCCTTACACAACTTCTCATCAGGGCCGTTATCACTCCTATCGGTGGCATAACTAGAGCTGACAGGGCCCTACAGAAAATGTTTGAACGGGTCCTCCCCTTGGTCCCCTTAAAGCAGACCTCAGACTGGACAAAAAAAAAAAATACTCACCTCTCTTCTCCCACCGCCGGCTCCTCCAAGAACTACACTGTGACCTGATGTCACACAGCATCAGGTCATGGGGCACATGCTGAACAGGCGCCCAGAGAAGAACAGAGAGCAGTGATTGATACCAGTGCTAGGACTAGGAGCATCATACTCATTGCTCCATGGGCCCTGAAAATGAATCAATTTGTCCTCCTTTCATGGTAGCTACACCTCTGACTCCGATCTTCTGCACCAGCTCCTCTGGGGCTCACTGTATATAGACCTGCCAAAATGTAGATTAGGTAGAGTTCAGATGTCCGTTTCATTTTCCGTTCTTCTGATCCATCAGAAGAACAGAAAAAAAACACCCAGGATCCTGCTTCAGGATCAGTTTATGTTTTTTTTATTACGGGATCCTGCAAAAAAAAAAAAAAAACAACCGATCCTGTTTCACATTTGACATCCGTTTGAGACATTGCTGTCTGAGTTTTTTTTAGATGGAAAAAAACGATTGCATGCAGGATTTTTTTTTTTGCGTGTAACAAAACAGATCTCAGGTGAAATGGGCTCAAACGGATGTCAAATGTGCAACATGATCCATTGTAAGTCCTTAAAAAATGAATCCTGTTCATAAACTGATCCTGATCCAGGATCCTGTTTTCTTCTGACGGATCAGAAGAATGGAAAATGAAATGGAGATGTTAACTCTCCCTAAGTCATATTCATTGTAGACACTGAAACAGCAGGGGTTGCTGGGAGATGTGAAGACAGAACTAAGAAGAACCTGGGTGAATTGTGATGGATGATGGGTATTTTTCAGTCAAAGTAACCTCAGGAAAAAAAGATGAAAATAATTATCAATAAAGTGTAACAGATAAAAACCGCAAGTGTTATTCCTTCACAAACAGCCAATAAAAGAGCGTTAACTACAAAGCCGCCCATTGATCACCTACATGCGCTGCCGCGATCCGGGCCTCTTCTTTCAAGTCTTATAATAAGGCAGCGTATGTTCTCTGCCTATTTTTATATTCATCCAAAGCGTCTGATAAGATGAGAGAGAGCAGAGCGGGAGTGAGAATCAGCTGGGATTCCTCCGGGGGAAGAGCCGCTCATCTAGAGCAATGGAGGGTAATGTGCAGAGAGAAGCCGAAAGAAAACTCCTCTGCAGGTCACCGAGTAGAGAAGCTGAGGTCTCCGCAAAAACATTCATTACAGTTTCCCGGCAGGAAGCATTTCTGCCCCTCTGGTGACACCGATGTCTGTCAAATTAAAAGAGATGAAATGAGACAATGCTGAATTACATCAGGAGCTGAGTGTTACGCATACCAGATGTGTTATATACAAAGTTCTATAGTGCAATAAAAATAAAATAAAATAAAATGGACGGCATCCGCATCCTCCCTTGCTTTGGCCTTCTTGTCATAGAGACATTGCCTGGATCCAAATTACTATCAATGGTGGTTTATAATATGGACGGCTCCTGGGGGCCCACGGCTGCCTGAACTGCCCACCATCTTAACAGCTGGCACAACATAGAAGAAGAAGGCCTTGGAGAAGGCCTTGGTTCAGCAATAATTGCAGATAGAAATGGGGCTTGAGGAGTGGTCAGGTCACAGGTCACGTCACTGACATGGTGCAGGTACAGTGGTGTACATAGAGAAGTAAGGGCCCCATAGCAAGGATCAAACCAGGCCCCCACACAGGACAGAAGGGTTTCTGCCTAAACCCTTTTCAATGACCCTTGGGCCATTTTTCCACTGCTGTTTCTTTAGAGGGTAGAGTCCTGACCAAGTTTTCACCCCCAGTAGAAGAGGAGATAATCCCAACTAAGACTGGGCCCCCTTTGCCCTGGGCCCCATAGCAGTCGCATGGTCTGCCGCTATGGTAGTTACGCCCCTGTGCAGGCAGCAGGTGGATCTTCCAGTCAAGAAGCAGAGCCTGAGAAGAGTTGTCTTCTAGTGGTTGCCTGGTCCTCTGAGGACTGAACATTTAGAGGAAGGCTGAACTGAGGTACATGTGGACTGCAGGGTGGTCTCCCTGAAGAAATATAGGTCTGCTTGAGGACACATCTTCATTGAAGCCAGTCATTGCAGCATAGATGAAGATGGAAGGGCACCACAAATACCATCAGTCAGAAGTCCCAACATCAAGGTGTGCCCCTCGGTAAGGATGGAGGAACAGGAGCCATCAAGCAGTACCAGAGTGGCAGGGAGCAGGTAAGGATGAATCGTTAGGTAGGCGATGCGGCTAGGATCCTTCAGTTAACTGTTAATTATTCACGGAAAGAACCTTTAAAGAGGACTTGTCACCTCTCCTGACATGTCTGGTTTATGGAGTATCTATTCCTATGACTGTCTGTTGTGCCATTCGTCTTTTATTCCTGCTAGAAGTCTACAGGTAAAGGTACAGATGGGAGTTCTCAGTTGAGGGTAGGGGTGTAGCTAAAGGCTCATTGACCCTGGTGCAAGAGTTCAGCAAAAATTGAAACGGCCCCCCCCCCCTCCATGCCAAATTCTTGACCTAACCCCCTTCCCTCCAGCCAGAGGTGTAACTGGACCAGCATACACTTTCTATAATATTGGTGTTTCCTTATGCGGCACAAGGGTCTTTGGGCCCCTTCAGTCTCCTGGGCCCGGTAGCGACTGCTACCTGTGCACCCCCTATAGTTACGCCCCTGGTTGAGGGTATGTCCCTGCACAGTCTGCAACTGCCAGCTCTCATTGGACAATGTGAGATTGTGCAGGGACACACCTTCAACTGGTAACTGTAAACCTCTAGAAGCAATAAGAGTAGAACGGAGTCAAACAAATAGATGTTCCAGAATTTTCATTCCATGAGGAACACCATTATTTACCTAAATAGACATGTCTGGAGTGGAGCAGCCATTTATGTTTCTATAGCACTGAAACTCTTCCCCCATTCCAGTTTACATATTGCATGTACTCAAACAGTCAGAGCAAGGTAGTGTATTTGTCATGCCCACTCACTAGTGTGCCATGTTACTGTGCCCCTGTGGCTGCTCCCAGGGATCCCTCTTGCTCAGGGCCTCTGTTTTCAGCTTCCTCCTCTGACTTTCTTGGGTCTTCTGCTGGCTGCCACATGTGTGTGCACTGATTCTCTGCTCTAGAAGGGTCAGCACATACCAGTGCATCTGTTCCGACCTTAACCAACTCCAAACTGGCACAGTCTATCTAGGGACCCTTCCTCCACATGCAGGCACAGAGCAGAGAGGATTGGAGTGGTGGTTGTGGCGCTGTGAAGGGTAGTAGTATAGTTCACAGTGGCAGTCCACCCCCTGGTGAATGGAGAGCACACCCTTTTTTCCCTTGGGGCACACCCTGGTATTGGTGCTCTTGTCAGTACCAGTCTCACTCTAAAAACTCTACAACTTTGTAAGGGGCATGCAAAATTCTCACAATCAGAGCTGCAGTTCCCGGGTGCAGATCATTAAATGGACGGCTGGTCCATTATATAATTGTGGCAGGTGCTCTTAAAGTCTTTTGTCACAAACGAGCACATCTTTGCTAATATACAAAGCCATAAGATCCTAGGAAGTCTGTGGATATTTGCTCTTTTTTACCCTCAGAGGTAGTCTCCTGGCACAAATGCTGTTCTCTGGCAGCTTCCACGACACAGGAATGGTGTCTTTTTCCTGGAGAAAACTGGCCTTTCTGACTTTATCTTCAGGCTCACAGGCATCTGCTTCTCTCACCAGCAGAGCTAGACTGAACTGGCTGATGGAATGCAGCTGCACAGCTCCTCCCTCATAGAAGGCAGGGCTAGCCTTACTCTACTGAGATAGAGCATACTAAACTAAGGTATCACTTGGGCCACTGAACTGTTTCTTCTGCTTCTCAGTGAATCTGAGCTTCTCTGATGGCTCAATGTGTAACCCTTATCTTTAGTTCCATGGCAGGTCAAAAACACTCATTTAAAGCATATTCTTATGAACCTGATAATTTATCTTAAATGAGTGTTTATGAGCTATCAGGGAACTATGGGATTAGGACTACACATCAAGGCGTCAGAGCAGCAGTCAGATGGGTTCACTGAGAAGCAGAAGAAAGTCTGCATAGTCAGTGAATTCTGAAAACTGTAGAAAACGTGTTAAAATTTTGAATATAGACCAATTGAAGAAATTATTGTTAGCCAAAAATTAGTATAATGCAATAATAAAAAAGATGTCCATAGCCTTTAGAGAAATACCCTAGACATTACACTGTGCATGGCCTAAGGCAGGGATGTCTAACCTGCGGCCTTCCAGGTGTTACAAAACTACAACTTCCATCATGTCTGGACATCCTACAGCTATCAGCGCATGCAGAGAATTGTAGATTTGTAGAACCGCAGGTTGGACCTCCCTGGCCTAAGGCATATTACATGACATAGGAGTTCTCTCATTATTGTTCTTTGGATCCTTGTGTTATGTTCTCCCTCAATAGTCTCACAGAAGAACCTATTTTCAGGTATACCGTCTCTACCAAGAGGAGTATGTACTGTATAATATAGACAATTAAAATAAAATAACAAAATTCTATTGGGTAAATCAACTAAAAAAGCGAATCCCTTTCGGTATCATAGAGAAAGGCAATTTGACAGAGTGAATGTCAATATCCACCACAACCACCGGGAAGTCGCCGGGGGTATCTACCACAGTTTATGGATATTCACAGTAGATAAAAGCCCCCTAATCCGAATGCCCTATAAATATTGGTGGTGGTTTAGTCCTAGACCGTTGAAGTTTGACCAGTCAGGTAATGGCGGTAGTTGTGTCCTAAACTGCCAATCCCTACACAGTCATAGGTGTGTGGCTAAAAGACACTATTGCGTCAGTCTCGGTGCACACGCCTGGTTAACAATCTGTGTTAGACAAAAAACTAGGGATCCATCTAAGTCAAGTGGAGGGGGGCACCCAAATTGTTTCCATAAACTTGACACTTCAAAAGTGACCCCTCTGCTTTCCTAGTGAACACTCTCTCAGGCTAACTAGAAAACACTATGCCCTACTCGACGCGTTTCTGATGCCCTATTGTGGGACATCTCATCAGGAGTAGTAGGCATTTACTGTAAGAGCATCTGTTATAGTCAAGCCTATGTTGTTAAAGAGCAGGCAGCAATGCTGCACGTTGACCGTGCAACCGCAAATTGTGTCAAGTTTATGGACACAATTTGGGTGGCCCCCTCCACTTGACTTAGATGGATCCCTAATTTTTTGTCTAACTTTGTCAGATTGTTAACCAGGCGTGTGCACCAAGCCTGACGCAATAGAGTCTTTTAGCCACACACCTATGACTGTGTAGGGATTGGCAGTCTAGGACACAACACCATCGTTAGCAGACTGGTCAAACTTCAACGGTCTAGGACTTAACCACCACCAATATTTATAGGGCATTCGGATTAGCGGCCTTTTATCTACTGTAAATATCCATAAACAGTGGTAGATACCCCTGGCAACTTCCTGGTGGTTTTGGTGGATATTGTCATTCACTCTGTCAAATTGCTTTTCTCTATGATACCGAAAGGGATTAGCTTTTTTAGTTGATTTACCCAATAAAATTTTGTTATTTTATTTTAACCGTCTATATTAGACAGTACATACTTAATTTCTCCCTTCCTAAGGTCCCACACTACTCATATCATAATGGATCTAGTCTGCCTGAAATAATCCATTAAATAGCCTCCTCTATGTTCTCTGACCAAGGTTGTACAAGGCCCATCCCATCCCCAGCTAAGACCGATCTATTCCTTCTCCACAAATCTTTATAAGAAGTTTGAGATGTTGTGTCCTTCTAGATCTTCCATAAGCCTTTTTCCATAGACAACCACCCCAATGGGGTTCACCATGTAGTTCAATGGATATATTTCAATGATGGCCACTTAGACGTAATCTAAAAGAGTCTTCTCAGGAGGCAGTGTATGGCAAAATAAGGGTATAATGCAGATAATTACTTACCTACTCCGAGAGACTTGTCAGCGCTTTAATGAGATTCTCCTTTCTCATCATCATTCTCTTCAGTTTTTTTTATATTGATTGCATCCTTCACATAGAGAGGCGAAGGCAAATTTGCATTTTCCAAAGTACTCAAGATGATAATTATGATTACCTTTTAATAATATACAAGATAATCAACATTTTTCAGTGTTGTACGTCAAAAGGAGAGAATATAAAATGTTAACTCTATAACAATCATTAAGAACAAATCACTCCAAAAGAAAAGGAAAAGGAGTCCATACCATAGGTCCTTCAGACCTTCTACATGGTCCATGGAGAGAAGATCCAGGACTCCAGAAAGCCCTATAAGCTTCCTTATTGGAGGGATGAATTACATAGAACTGACAAAGGGAGAATACAAGCAGCCAAGAGGTCAGAAATGATGACCTATCACAAGGGAAGGATGAATATGGCACACTCTCCTAGGTATTGTCTTGAAGAGTTATTCCTGTAGATATCATCACTATTGACTAACGTCCTCATACTTTAGATGGTCCACACTTCTATACTTATTCAGTTTTGTAAAAAGTTTTATTGCTGTTTTGGTAATTATTCTAATGTAATGTTCTGATTTAATGAATTGTACACTTGATGGTTTTGTATGGATAGGTTAGGGTTAACAATCCTGACTGTGCCCTTTTAGGGGGCTAGAAGAAGGACTTGGGTCCATCCCTAGTTTAGCGAATGTATGTGCTAGCTGAGGAAGGGAAAGGAGCTAACGTGCTCACGTCTCAGAAAATCAGGCCTCAGTCATAGAGAATGATCGTCTCTGAGGAAAGGCATTGCTACTCTACATCAAAGTACTCCAAACAGAGAGAAGAGAGAGAGGATAAGAGGTCTAGAATCTACAAGACCGTGCACTAGAATCATTCAGTAAGGTGCGGCGCTTATTTGAGACTGTCAGAGACTTTACTGCTGTGGAAGGAAACATTGCCAATATACCTTCAACATTTTGACATGGCCTGACCAGCTGTATCTTAACCATATGCCCCTCAGAACTGTAAATTGTTTGGAACTATTCTTTGATAACTCTTCTTCTTTTATGCTTAAAATTAATCTGGATATTTTTGGGCAAGCATGGACAATAATTCTCTTGGGGAGGTTGTTGAACACTTTCTAGATCAGTGTTCCTCAACTCCAGTCCTCAGGGCCCACCTTTCGGTCATGATTTGAGAATATCCCACTATCCCACAGAATGAATACCTGTGGTAGTCCTGATGCATGGACACTAATTCTGTCACCTGCTCACTACTAAGGAAATCCTGAAAACCTGACCAGCAGATCAACAAACGTCTGCCACCCCTAGCAAAACTAAAATATTCTTCCATTCCCTGTCAACCACTTCCTGTTGGCACCTTCTAGATCTTTTAGACTTTATATTGGAGTAGTATGACTTGCTTATATGGTAGATATGGTCTGCTGAATTGTCACTGGAAGCAGTGTCTTGCGTAGGCCGAATCTGTTGTGTTTGTTTGTCAAATAAGAGCAAATCAGGTAGGCTAGAGTGGGTTGACCAGTTTTCTTGCAGGCCCCTAAAGAAAAAACAACCCGTCTCATACAGTATGGCAGCTGCTGCAGTGGTCACTAACTGGTGCAGGTCCAGCTCCTAAGATGGGAAACATTCTCTGGCCAGACTTTAGATCTAGTTTTTACTTGGTCTTGTTGTACAAGAAGGAAAATATACTATAGGTGTTAGGATCCATTTATTAAAAAATTATCATAAATGTCAAAACCTCTTTTGACAGTCGTCATTTACCACATTATCAATAAATGTAGGTTAATACATCCTAAGGTAGTGATGGCTAACCTCCGGCACTCCAGCTGTGGTGAAACTACGACTCCTAGCATGCTCCATTCATGTCTGTAAAGTTCTGAGAACAGCCAAGCAAGTGTGCATCTTGGGAGTAGTAGTTTTACCGCAGCTGGCGTGCCGGAGGTTAGCTATCACTGTCCTAAGGCCTCATACACACAACTGTAGCAGGTCCGTACCGTATTGCAGGCCACAAACAGTGGGTCTGAAATACACAGGCACCAGCTGTATATGGTGTGCTTCCATGGGGTTTCTGTCTGTGCCTCAGCACCGCAAAAAAGTAGGGCATGCACTACTTTTTTTGCAGTGTGGACCGTCAGATGCGGATTGCGGACCCCATTCAAGTGAATGGGTCCACGTCTGCAGACGGAGGGCACATGGTTGGTAACCGTACAGTGTGGATCGCACAGTTGACATACTGTCATTTGTCGAGGCCTAAAGGTGTAATTCCTGGACGTTAGCAGGCAGAGCAGCTGCTTTTTGCTGTTAGCTCCCTTGGTTGCCTGTTATACTCCTGGTGGGACTAATAATGCCCATTGTGGTAACTGAAATGAATATCCATCTCTGAACACCAATCATTTTGGGTTTTTATATTTTATTAGGTCCAGCATTCTTTTCTATTTACCACAATTTTTATAGCCATTGGATACAGAGCTTTAACTCCTTTGTTAATCTAGTGCAAAAGTCTGCCTCTCTGCAGCCACCACTAGAGCATAGGAGCCTACTGCATGTTGTGTATACATTCAGCTCAATAATAGAATGGTATGAAGTAATCTCCAGAGCCCCCTCTAGTGGTGGCTGCACAGAACCAAAATTTTGTTACTTTGCACAGTAATTGTAAGGGGATTTGGAGCCGTGTATCAGAAAGCAGAAGTCCAACTACTATAAAGGCGTATTAAGAAATTTAGCAGCCCAGAATGTTGGACCTGAAAACCAAATGACGTTGAAATTTGGATGTTCACTTTAACCAATCGTCTCAATATAAAAAAACGTCCGCAACTTCCAGAGGGGGGGGGGGTTGCCTCATTTCCAGTGGCAAAGTCTGACAGATCGAGTCCATCAGCTTAGTCCACCTGCTTTTCAAATGTTCATTGTATGACTATTTTCTATGGTATGACGGCATCCATGGTATCGCAGCTGTGTACATCGTGCCCCCCCCAGATGACTACAATGTAAGTAATGGGAAACCTTAATAGCCCTGGATGCTCTCCAGAACAATGTACTGGATTCATTATTAATGGGCCATTATTGTGTCTAGATTGTAGATCTCTGCTTTAAAGGCTATAGTTGACAAGCAATGAAACAATCAATGCTGTGAGTTGGCGGGTAGACGAGCAGGCAGGCACCGGTCCAAAGTGAATTTGTGCATCCCACGCTCAATCAGACTCTCCTTAGGAACGGGAGGTGGGATGTACTGTCATACTGAGGTAGGCCGAGCATCCCCCCTGATACCTCCATAAGCTTACAAGGGATTTACAGCATGAGCTAGTTACATGCGTTTGTTGGGTTTAGCAGCTGGAGTGGTGATGGCTCGGGGTTTAGTAATGTTAGAGAGAGTGCGCTGTAAAGATCCTAATCATGCTGCGCTATCACATCAGTGGGATTTAGCGGCCTGGGCTCTGCTGCTGCATTTGCTCTTCTGTGGCGCACGACACACATGGTAATAGAATAATGACTGCCATTTCCATCATAATGTGCAA